>CM060346.1:4140501-4143001 GCA_030674155.1 Stramonita haemastoma
TTAGTTTAATGTTGTGATAGTTCAGTGTGACATTAGTGTTGTGATAGTTCAGTGTTGTTAATTTAATGTTGTGATAGTTCAATGTTGTTAGTTTAATGTTGTGATAGTTCAGTGTTGTTATAGTTTAATTTTGTGATAGTTCAGTGTGACATTAGTGCTGTGATAGTTCAGTGACTGACGTGTGTCTCGTTATCATTCTGTGTGCAGGTAGTGTCCATAATGGAAGAGACCCAGGCATTGGCAGCAACCGGCCACAAAAGCTGATCTTCACATTGTGCACACATACATTTTCTGAAATGGACTGATGTTGTGCAGTGTTCTGCTGTGTGTAGTGTGTGTAGTAGTGTGGTGTGCTGTAGTGTTGTTTACACCATCCTCCATCCACCCTTACTGTTGAAATAAAATTTAAAAAATCTCCATTATAACCACAACCACACCTCCCCACACCCCTTTGCCTTCACTTGATGTACTCAATAAAAAATCAGTGGACAACTTTGTTTTTCAGTTTCTGTACAGGGGGGTTCATGCACACACATATGACACGCGTTTTTGTGTTTTTCTGAGTGTGTGTGTGGTGTGGTGTGTGTGTGAGAGAGAGAGAAAGAGAGGAGGAGAGAATCAGTAAGTCCTGAACGTGGATTTTCCACATCGGAATCAAGAGTGACAGTAATACCAATCCATCACAACCAACTGCATTTCACTGCTATTCTTCTATACGTCAGTCACTGAACTATCACAGCACTAATGTCACACTGAACTATCACAAAATTAAACTATCACAACACTAAACTATACAGGCACTTGCCTGTATTCAGATGTCTGTATTCCAAAAATGGAGAATTGGCAAAGTGGGTTTTTTGGTGTGTTTTTTTCCCCCAATGCTCAGAGCTCCAGTGGTGAGATTTTGTATCTTCAAGTATTCGCCCTCCAGTAAGTTAGCTGCATTCCAACTTCAGGGATATGTCGAAGTATGATACCAGTGTGAAATATACCAGTGTGAAATATACCAGTGTGAAATATACCAGTGTGAAATATACCAGTGTGCTGTCTGTTTTTACATTTTGCCAAATGTTCATATCAGCACTATAGTCTACTCTTCCAAAATATGGAACAGGTTTTAATGTGGGTGCAACATGCTCTGCATGTGTTTGGACACAGGGGTTTGGTGTATAGGCTCAAGCAAAAGGCTGTTGGGGAATGGAGTCAGCACTGAAGTTAACTCCAGAGGGACAATCCCCAGGAACAGGCGTTGGTCTGTCTTCTCTCAGTGGTGGCTGTAGCCTGCAGTCAGACCACAGTCTCAACACTTCAGTTATCCCTAGCCTGCCCTGCCCTGCCCTGCCCTGCCCTGCCTGCCCTGCCTCCTGCCTGCCCTGCCCTGCCCTGCCCTGCCCTGCCCTGCCCTGCCCTGCCCTGCCCCCCAGAGTGGTGTGGCATTGTATGTTTTGTGGGATTTTATTATTTGAATTTTTGTTATCTTATTGACCACTACCTATAGTCATGGCAGATTTCTCTGTGTGAAATTTGGGCTGTTCCCACTGGGAACAGATGACAAATTTTACACAGGGACTGGATGTAAAAAGTACACCAGTATTCATTCCATTATTCATTAAAGTGAAGGCTTCAAAAGTAGGGATATCTGATTACAGATATTTTTAATACAGACATCTGAATACAGTCTTCTAAAATACAAAAATCCAAGACACAAACAAAGAGATATAGATTTGTAAAAATGTAAGTATAAACGTAAAAGAAACAAATATTCAAAAATACTGATTTGATTAGTGTCATGTCAAATACATCTAAATGCAAATTTTTCAACAAAAACATTCATCATCACGGAGAATGCAGACATTTACATCAAAAACATCTAATATTGTTCAATATTATTTTTTAAAAAATTGTGTGTGTGTGCGTGCGCGCACACGTGCACAAAACACACTGCAACACACACACACTCCTGCCTTCTGATATGATCACCGCGCACACACACACACACACATATACACATGCACACACACATACACACCACACACACACAAGCGCACGCACACACACACAAGCGCACACATACACAAGCACACGCATGCACACACACATATAACATACACGCACACTCACACACATACACACACACACACACACACACACACAGAAACAACACACACCAGTCCTTCGGATGAGACTTTTCTACCGAGGCCCATGTACGAATGCACGCAGAACATCTTGCGTACACGTTAAATCCTGTTCCGCTTTTCGTAATAGTAGGCCATTGTGTGGCGGTGGGAACAGATGACATTTACAAAACTGCATACACACGGGGACTGGATGTAAAAAAGCACACAAGTGCTTATTCCATTATCCTCGATATAAAAGAATAAATAAACAAAAATCAAATAATAAACACACACACAGTGTGTGGGTGTGTGTGCACGTGTTCAAAGGGATATCTTCCATTGGAGTTAACACTAGCACACTGCCCACTCCACTCCCAGGATCC
>CM060346.1:4150501-4170501 GCA_030674155.1 Stramonita haemastoma
GCATTTTCCACTTCCCTCCTGTCACAGATTAGCATATGTCCTGGGCAATTTAGGATGCCAGTCTGGTGGTTTTGGGTTGCTCCATAGAACTACTCTCTCCAGATAGCAGTGTTTTTAGAAAGTATGTGAGGATATCTGGAGGTTTAACAGATCAGACTGAAGAAATTCTGCAGAAGGAGGCCATGGCATATCAGGTGTTGCCCTGAAAGCATCCATAATGTATTGGCAAAGAACATATGCAGATTCCTCAAGACGTCTTTCTTCTGAAGCGTTTGACACAAATGCTGTCTCAACTGCCTGACCCCGGGCAAGTTCATCACAATAAACAAGATCACTGCAGTGGTTCGGAGCCCAGAATCTAATTCTGAAGCCAAAATGTTTCATTATTTTTTCTTTCAGTTTGTAAGTATTGTATCCTGGGTTGTAGAAGTCAGGAGAATGTTGTTGCATGTATTCACAATACTTATCACCTAGCATGGTCATTCTCTCCACCTGTGAACTTCTGATTATTGCATTCTCATCATACTCGCGTATGTACTCAAATGCCCTCTTGTGTGCCTGTAGCCGCTCAGTAGTTTTGAGTGAAAATGTCATCCTGTTTAGTTTTGGCTGCATCCTGTATAGACTGTTCTTCTGTCTTGGTTACACATTTTACAAGTTTTCCAAAACATGGAACCCCTTTTGAAACTTTCTTTTTGATTTTCTTCTTGCAAAAAATGCAACTGTCTTTTGGAAGCAATGGGCCTAAAGTAGCAACAGTCCTTTTAGGTTTTGATGGTCCTGCAACCTGTTCACTACCTGTCTCATGCTTTCTTTTCCTGGCAAATTTCACACTTGTAAACCGTGCATTACAGCTTCTGTGATAACCATGTCGTGTAAAGTCAAGGTCTTCTGGAATACAATTACAAATCTCATCTTGTCTATGACATGCCACATCTGAAGAACATCTCATCAAGGGAAGAGACTTTTGAAGGTTTTTTTTGTTGCTTTCTTCAGTTAGTGGAGTTACAGTCTTTTCTTTTCTGTTATTTTGGAAATGAATTATACAGGTTCTCCCACCCCTGGTAGTTTTTCTTTTGCACTTGGGTGTACTTTTGAATGTCACTGGATGTTCATCTGCCATGTTAAAATGTTCATTTTGTACAGGATACGTCACATGGAGAAGGTGAAATACACTTTCAGTGAGAAACTGCACACTTGCCAATAACTCCACTCTCCTCAAAAGTCTTTTGGATGAGACAGTAAACCGAGGCCCCGTGTGCGCACGCAGAACGTCTTGGGCATACGTTAAATCCTGTTCCGCTTATCGTAAAAGTAGGCCATTGTGTGCCGGTGGGAACAGATGAAAATATTTACACAACTGCATACACACGGGGACTAGTGAAAAAAAAAAGCACACGAGTGCTTATTCCATTATCCTCGATATAAAAGAATAAAATAAAAATAAAAATGAATGAAATAAAATGACCTGAAACATGATGGTTAAATGGATACTAAAAGTACTACACAACAGTTTGCCTTATCCCATTTCTGTCAACGTTTGTGGTGGAGGACGCGGAACTGAGAAGAACAACGAATTATGACCGCGTTTTTTTTTTCCTTCCTTTTTTTTTTCACCAAGGCCGTGGGCAGTGCAGCTGATGGTCTGCCTCAGCTTGGTTCTATTTGTAGATGTGTGTTATCGTGTGTCACATGTATGTGTGTGGTGTGTGTGTGTGTGTGTGTGTGTGTGTGTGTGTGTGTGTGTGTGTGTGTGTGTGTGTGTGTGTTACACGCGTGCACAGGCTTGCGACTGATCTGCATATTATGTAACATTTCTTGAGGAAAAAGAAAAAGAAACTAAAAAAAATCATAGACTCAAAGTGCTGTCGTTAACACATCCTCAATGTTATATATACTTATGGCTGTTGCAGTACTTAATGTGTGTTACAGACATTCTCTGATCAATAATAACATCTTGGTCTAGACTTATTTATTCATACTTTGTGGAACACACTGATAGTTGGATACACTTCTGGCACCAGACACACAAGGCGTGAGATGAGAAAGTGTCGCTCAACTGATGGCAGGGAACGTAACAGCGCGGGGCTGTGGTTGAGTGGTAAGACAGATTTCAGTTGCCTGCCGTTCAGATGGCCACACACTAAAGTCATCACTGTAGTTTTGTTTTAAATATGTCAGCAAAAAACTGTGCCTATATATTCGGGAAAACTATACCAGATGCTATTCACAATAAAATTATGAGAAGTTAAGCCAGATTTTGTGCAATAATCGCAGTGTCAACATCCCTACCCCAAAAACCTAAATATAGGGCGCAAAGAGGGGAAAATGCACTGTTGATACACCTCTCATTCCTGAAATAACCTGTATCCCAGAGGGTAACATGTCAAATGCTTCTACCAGCATCATAAGCTTTCAGAAAAACAAAGTCAAAAATCCCCCCAAGGGGGGGGGGGGGGGGGAGGTTTCCCTCTCCTAGATCATGGTCTAAGAAGAGCACTGTCCTCCGCAATTTTTACCAGGTTGGAACCCATTTGCAAACTGTTCTTTTTTGTATTATTTCATTAAACTTGCATGAGGATGCTTGTTCTAACAAATGATATCCTTCTTTGATAGATAAAGGAATATGTAGCTCACTGTTTCCACTACTATTGCTTGCACCTCTCTTAGCAGCCCAGTCAACCCATTCATTACAGTACAATCCAATGTGTGAAGGAACCCAAAGAAGAGTAACAAACATGTCTCTTAAACTTAGAAGGTGGACTGTGTGTTTTATATCTAATATAAGTTTTGGATGATTCCTGTAATCTGCAGATTTTGTGGCTTATGAAACTTTATTTAGAATCACACAATGTAAACATGGAAAAAAAACACCACAATAATCATGGGTTATCTAGCACATATTATTATGTTTAAAGTCATTAAAATTGCAACCAGTTCAGCTGTGAATAATGACAGATTTACACGTGTGTGTGTGTGTGTGTGTGTGTGTGTGTGTGTGTGTGTGTGTGTGTGTGTGTGTGTGTGTGTGTGTGTGTGTGTGTGTGTGTGTGTGTGTTTGTTTTATTTTGTTTAATGTCCTTCACTACTTGGTGATATAGACACACCTGCATTCAAACCCTCCTCTCTGTCTCTGTCTCTCATATATATATATATATATATATATATATATATATATATATATATATATATATATATATATATATATATATATATATAATATATTATATATATATAATATATATATATATATATATATATATTATATATATATTATTAGTATTTTTTATATATATATATGCCATAATTTTATATATATATATAATTATATATATATATATATATATATATATATATATATATATATATATATATATATATGATAATTTAACTGAGAAGATAATAATGAATAACCTCAACAACTGATGTTATGAACTGCTGAGTCATATAAAACTTCTTGACCAGTTGCATATCTTTTTTTTAATATCTATTCCCTTCTTCTAAACAAGTCAATAAGAATTGGGCAATCAAACAATAAATGGTGGATTGAAAGAGGCTGAGAACAGCAACATGGCACATTTTTAGAATATTTGGTATTCCATGCATTTAACCTCAGTTTATACAGTAAAATTTCTAGTTTACGAGAACAAGAAATACGTTTAAAATGTGATGTTTTCATTTTGGAATGCGTTCTATTTATCTATTTAGCACTAATTTCATACGAGGACAATACAAGATTGGAATCCAATGTTCCAATGCTACAATCAGAGGCACCTTGTTTTGCTAAAGAATCAACCAACTCATTCCAATAAATACCACAGTGAGAAGGGACCAAACAAAAAGTTTTTTGGATGCCTCTGCTTGCAATACAATGTGACAAAAATTTAATCTCAAATATAATATTTGTCCTTGTTTCCCCCTGCCAGTTCTTTAGTGCCATCAATACTGCTTTTAAATCAACGCAAAAAAGTATGTAGTAAATATCAAGAGCCATATTAGACAAAAAAATTAAGGCCATAAGAATTGCAAATAATACAGACGTAATGTCAATGCCATTTTCTTTCATTAATGAATCAGTATAATTTTTAATTGGCAGCAGAAATGAAATATCGCATGCTCGTTTTGGATAATCAGTGTCTTGATCCATAAGTATTTCATCTTTTACTGAATTTGGAATAGAGAGACTTCGAATCACGTACTTTGATACCGCCAATCTTCGTTGATCAGAAAGAGATAGTAAATGATCTTCTTTATAGGTATTAGCTGTGTTAGCATGGGCTGGAACACCAAGTGCTATCTTTATGGCTTTACTGTCTAAACTTTGTAATTTTTTAAGCAGATAATCTGCACCAGAAAAATAGACTTCTTGTCCATAGATTAATTTTGAGCGTACTAAAGATTGAGCCAAATGTATCATTGTTTTAGTATCTTGACTCCATGCCTGATAACTTATTACTTTTAAAAAGTTAAGTCTTTTTCTAGCCTCGGTTATTAACTGGTCGATGTGCATCTTCCAGCTCAGCTTTCTAGTTAAAGTTACACCTAAGAATTTGACAAATGGTTTATACTTAAGCACTATTCCTTCTAATTTTAGGGTTGGTAATTTTGACGGATTTTCACCATTATTAAAGAGCACAAGACATGTTTATTCTGCAGATAGTTCTAACTTATTCTCGTTCATTAAAGCTACAGAACTTATTTATTTCATCTTGATATAAATTTTCCACACAACTTATAACTCTCTTTTTGGTGTTTTTCCTAACTGAAGTATTTATCCATTATGCGATGTCATCAGCATACTGTACGACTTGAGTATTAGTTGACAAACAACTAGGGAGGTCATGTACAAGAATAGAAAACAACATGGGGCAAGCACTGATCCCTGCAGTATACCTAAATTGATAGATTTATAGGATGAGTAAGCTGAACCCAGTTTAGTGCAAATTGATCTATTAGATAAAAAAATTGTGAAGATATTTATATAACATTCCGTTGATACCAACATTCTTTAATTTGTGCAACAGTTTTTCATGGCAGACTCTACCGTATGCTTTCTTCACATCAAAGAATGTGGCTAACACACTTTTCTTTCTGGCAAATTGTTTTTTAATTTGATGGGTTAATTTAACTAAGTGATCAGAAGAACATCTTTCCTTTCGAAAGCCAGCCTGATTAGTTGGGATAACATTATCCTTTTCACAATAATGAAACAGACGCTTATGTATGATTTTTTCCATTACTTTACCCACATGTGAAGTAAGAGCAATTGGTCTATAACTATCTATTGATGACCGCAGCTTACCTTTCTTAAGGATTGGAACTACTGTCGACTGCCTCCAGATATTAGGAAGAGTGCCATTTATCCAACATTTTTTGAAACATGAAAAAAGTAGCCTTTTCTATTTTAAAGGCATATGGGCCAGCATTTGATAGGACACACCATCAGGACCAACTACCATCTTGTTATGAGTAAAAGAATCTAAAGTTTCAATAAATTCCATCATATTGAAAGGGAACATTCGAATAATCCGCATTACATGATAATAGATTTTCTAATTTGTCTAGCTTTTCTGAATGGTCATTACTTTTGATATGTTTTGTAGCTTTAAGGATGAACTATTATCTGCAAATATTGTAGCAAAGGCTTCTGCTTTTACAGCTATGCTTGGAAATCTGTTATTTTCAGACTTGATAGGATATGATGGAAGTTAAACTCCATTTTTCATTTCAGAAACTTTTTTCCAAACTTTATGCATGTCCTTGGATTCTGAAACTTCATTAATACAGAATTCTGTCCAATACTTGTTTTTCGCCTGAGCAATTATTTTCTTAAAATAGGTAGGACCACGTCAGCCGCTAGCCAGTAAATCGTAGCTGAAAGTAGCAAATTCGATCCACTTTGTGCCCAAATTTCTCCATCCAAATCTAAAAGAAAGCTCGAAAAAAATATACTAGTAAAAAGTTTAATGCATTAACTTAACGTCTGTAATATCATTTCGCAAGAATGATGACTGGATAAGTGCGAGCGATGATTTAATATCGGTAATAAACTTAAAAACTCGCCGCTACGGGAGCCTCACTGGCTGAAAACGCGACTCGGTGAATTTTCGAGCTTCGTCTTCCAACACGATCTCTGACCCCTTGACTACACAAACCTATTCATAGCGCATACCATTAGAAAGGAGAAACTCTCCACTAATGATTCAATGGGATACATTTTAGTGAATTAAAAAAAAAAAACGTATTATTCGTTTAAAAATACCCTACATTTTTCGGAAGTCGTAAAAATTTTCCTATTAATTGTACAAAAAATTCCAACACAGCATTAAAAAGCTCGTTTTTTCAAGAACAAAAATCTCATTTCAGTTTATCGGTTATTTCCGTTAATGACGTCTCAGTCTCATTTGCATACAGCACCCCCCTTTTCTAACTGACCAAAATGGCGGCCTTAGCGGTCTACACATCGATGCTTTAGACTTGCGAACGTCGATAGAGATTTTCGATGTGTACAGCGCATTTACACTCACATCTGGAGAAGTAAATGCTGTGCTTTTATTTTGTACGTAGTTACTATCGAATCTCGATTATTTTAGATCTAAAAACTTATCGTTGAATCGCAAGTTTATCCCGGACTGGGATCGCAGGGAGCAAAGAACTAGGTCATCGAGGGGTGCTCTCATGATTTATGAGCTCGCGTGAAATTTTTCAATTATAACAATAAATGAGGGTGATGATTCTGTTCAAAATAGTTTCTAGTAGTGTTTGTTTTTTTCTTAGGATCTGTACTTTGTTGTATCATGCCGAAAAGTTCGACGAAACATCGTGAAAACAAATGCAAGAATGATAACTCTTGCCTCGATCTAATTTCTAATACAGATTTGGCCGATTTTGTTTCCCGTTTGTTGTGTCTGTGTGCATGTAAGACCGCATTTTTAACAGAAATAGTGATTTAACGATTAGAAAACACTCATGAATGCATCCATTTAAATTCATGCAAAACAAAACTTGTTTTTTTTCTGAATCAGAGCATACAAGTGCTAATCAAATTAAGTAAAACTTTGTTCTCTTTTTGTTTCACATTTTAAACAGTGCGTGAACTTTCTTCACTTCTTTTTCATTAAGTTGTTTTGTTTTGTTTCACCAAACATGTAGTTAGAAAGAAAAAAACAACAACAAAAACTGAAAACTTTGTAATGATTTTATTGTGCACAAAGAAGCCTATTCAATACTAATTTTTATCACTCACACACACACCAACCACACACACACACACACACACACACACACACACACACCACACACCACACACACACACACACACACACAAATACACATAATATACTATATATAATATATATATATATATTATATATATATAAAATAATTATATATATATATATATATATATATATATATATATTACACACACACACACACACACACACACACACACACACACACACACAACACACACACACACACTCATACCTCTACAATTCATACTTGATGTATGCATACTTAAATAAAATAGACACTAAGAATACACACAGATCAGGCAACTCACAAAAATGTCCAAATTTGCATTTTTAATTGTACTAGAAAAATGTTAAGAAATACAACACTAATAAGTCTATATCATACAGGCATTGCAACAGTATGTCACACAGTGAAAGATATTTCGGCAGAGGTCTAGGGGGTCTGTGATATATTTAGGAAGAAACTATGCAAAGGTTAAAATCACTGGGCACAAAAAAAAGATACATGCAACATCACAATGCAACATGTAAGTGCACCAGAAACCTAAAAAAAAAAATAATAATAATAAAAGAACACAGATGATCACATGAGTACACCTATGATATATAGTACAGAAGATGCTTGACAAGACAAGGGGGGGGGGGGGGACAGAATCACTTGGAATGGCCTTATAAAGACATGTGTATCGTTTCAAGCAAACATTTTGATAGGTGTACCATTTTTGTCAGTCATTTAGAAACAGATATGGTGTTAATGCCTAGGGGGGGGGGGGGGGGGGGGGGGGGCTGAGTGGGGGGGGGGGGACCAGAATAACTTGGAATGCTCTTTAAAAAGACTCACTGTTTCAAGACAAATATTTTGATAGGTGTACCATTTCTATCAGTCAATTAGAAGCTGAGATATGATGTTAATGCCTAGGGGGGGGGGGGGGGGGGGGAGAAGTGGGAGGTGGGGGGACCAGAATCACTTGGAATGCCCTTTAAAAAGACTCACTGTTTAAAGACAAATATTTTGATAGGTGTACCATTTCTATCAGTCAATTAGAAGCTGAGATATGATGATATGCCTATGGGCTGGTTTTGTGTTATTTAATTGGACATGGTTTTTATGACTTCACAAATTGCTGTCATAGGGGTGTTTTGGATGATTGCAGTTTGCCTCTACATGATTTTTAGCTTCTAGAAAAAAATACATAGCATCTGAGTAATAAGTACAAGCTGTAATATAGATCTTAGACACTTTTAGGCATTCTTGAGATTTTTACAGAGGGTAAAGTACCCCTTTCAGCTCAATTCGTGAGCTATTTTTAGAATTTTTCTCTGATTTTGATGTAAAATTCCATTTGTTTCCTTTGACTTATTTTTCTGCTTTTTAAAAATTTGTTTCTTCAAAGTAAAATAAAACAATATAAAACTAGTGTCAGCACTGTCAGGTTCATAATAAGCATGAGGGAGATGTCCAAATAAGGCTTTATATAACGAAATGACATTTTCATCCCATCTGAAAAATTTTAAAGTGGTATATCTCAAAAACCGTCTAAGATAATGATATGAAATTTTGCATGCTTCTTGATCTTGCTACTATCTTTCATTTGAGATGACAAAAATCAAATTCTATGACGTCTGAAAAAATTAGTGGTCCTACCTACTTAAAATGATATTTGGCATATTTCATATGAATAAAGTTTTCTTCTGATTGGTTTTTTAACCATATTTTATACTGCTCCTTTTTATAGTTTACTGCATCCTCACATTCTTTAGTCCACCATTTATTGCCTGATCATTTTCCATTCTTCCTGATTTTGCGTTTGGGGATAGAAAACTCAGCTGCTTGATTGAGCTTTGCCACAAAATTTGAATAAAACTTATCAACATCATCCTCTGCAATCGTTTCAATTTCAGTAGCTTGGAGAAACAAATGAAAAGAACACCAGTTAGCTAATTTATATATGAAATGAGGGATTTTATCATCAATATGTGGTAAATCTGACATTGTCAACATTCCAGGTGCAATTAATTGCTAATCCTGGAGATACCAAAGCTAAATCAATGGCACTGGGTTTATGGGTAGAATTATCAGGGATTCTGGTTACTCTACCATCATTCAATAAGTACAGCTTTGAATCTACAATATTTTCTATTAAATGATTGCTAGTGATGGTAGAGCACCCAGAATCCCAAAAAGGAGCATGAGCATTAAAGTCTCCAAGAATAATCCATTTATGTTTAGTGAAGTCTATGTTTTTTAACCAGTCAGTGTTGTCATTTTTCGGACCTTGGGGTAAATAAACAGAAATTACATTTAGTATTTCATCCCTGTTAAGTTTGACTGTCACCCCAGTGTGATACATACCTACTGTACTTTGCACAATAGGAGATATACCTAACTTTTCATAGTCTAGACCCTGCCTAATATATATGGCAGGTTTTACCTTAGAGTTATTATCACAATCACATAATGGTGGGTAATAATAATTTGTCAATTTAGGCATTTTCAGTTTCTCCACATTCAAAGACTGAAGTGCTTATACAGCGTAATCATCAGTTGTCAAAAATTGTGTCAAGTCCAACAGATTGGTGGCTATGCTCCGAGCTTCCACTGCAAAACTTTTGCTCCTCTAGAGAGATGTAATGTCATATCCAAGCTTGTGTTCATGTTATACATTTTTTGTTATACATTTTTGTGTTCAAATGATTGTGGTCAACAACACTAACCCTATTGAAAATTTAAAAAAATAAAATAAAATTAAAAAATAAAAATAATAAAAATAATGATCCCCCTCGCATACACGCATACACACATACACAGGCAAGTTAGTAACAAGGAAGAGTGGGGTTGGGGAGAAATTTAAGACACAGTCAAGTGGTGAAGATACTGGAAAGTCCATGGTGGAAGATGGTGATGGTTGGGAAAATCCTGGTCTGGAATGCTGATTATGTACTGTCATGAAGGAACGTGAGTCTGTGTGAGCATCTGTGGGAACATGTGTACATGTGTGAACTTTCTGATGAAGTGATAATGATCTTAATGACGAAACGCCCATGGAGGAGGTAGCGGGTACGGTGCAGGCGGCAGTGGGTGACCAGGTCTGTCAGTCCATGGATTGCCACAGAAAGAACGGCCTGCATTGTTGTTGACGCCGAACCCCCGCGTCTCTGTCGTGGACGTTCCCAGAACAGCTGACAGAGGTGGCGGCCCAAGGCTCTAACAACATTGCCAGCGCCGTAGTTATTCAAGTGAATGTCATCTTGAAGATGTTTGGAACGATGAATATTCTCATATGCCAGGTGGGAAACGTTGGTGATATTTTCATTTACTATTTCGGAATAGGTGTGGGCATTGAACACGACCCGTCTTGCTTCTAAATGCTTGTTGTTTCACTGGAGTGGCCCTGCTGCACACGACATGCGACTTGGGAAAGATCTTCTGGACAGCCTTTACAGCCGCTGCCATGGCTTTGCCACATGCTGCAGGATCCTTCCCTTTGATGTCGTTGATGCCTGCATGCAGCACGACACACTCTGGGGCCGGTTCAAGCTCCTTGCTAGCTTCTTGGGCCACTTTCTTAATGTTGTCAATGGTGTAAGCTTTTTTCTTCGCCACCTGAAGACCGTATGACATTGCCAAACGTGATGGATTTATTTTGTTCATTGTCGAGTCGTGCAAAATGAGGACGCGTGGCATGTCGGATTCAGTTTCTTTGACCTGAAAAGTCGACTGATTGGAGAACCCTTTCTTCTTTTCCTCTTTTTGCGTAGTTCTTTGTTTACGTCACTGAACTTGACGTCATTCCTCGACTGGTTTTGCTTTATTTTTTTAGCTGTATTTTTGTCTTTCTTTTCGTCCTGTCCTGCTCTCACGCTGCTCAAGGCTTTTGGGGATGGGTGTGTGATGCCTGCACTGAGTTTGACAGCATCAGCATAAGAGACAGGGGGAGATTTTACGGATTCTGCATGTTGTTGTTTGGCAGTCTGACATTCTTTCTGTTGGCAAAGAGCGAGGAGAGATTTACGATTTTTTCATTCTGTTCGCCAACAGTTTTTTCTAAGTTTTCAATACGCTCACATAAGACCGTAATAATATTTCTAAGTTCTAAAATGGAGCTCACTGCGACAGATGGTATAATAGTGGTGTCCAGTAAGCCAGGGGAGCGTTCCATCCTAACGGCTTGCTTGTTGGCTGAGCAGGAGGTCGAGTCGTCCGTCGAATCGTTGTCCGTCTTGTCGGAGCTTGCCCTTGGCTTTTTTTTTGGAGGTGTTCTTCTCTATAACTGGGGCGGTTGATAAATTTGATCTCTTGCTTCTAGTTCTTGTCATTTTTCTTGTTTTTCCTGACAAATATTTCTTCAGAGAAATTACTTTGCAGCCTTTTCGGCCTTTTTGACACCGGAAGTGGTGTGTGTGTGTGTGTGTGTGTGTGAGTGAGTGTGTGCGTGAGGGTGAAGCCTCTTCTTGTTGTTGCGCGCGCGCGCGCGCGCGCGCGCGCGTGTGTGTGTGTGTGTGTGTGTGTGTGTGTGTGTGTGTGTGCTAATTTTATAAATTTATTTATTAATGTATTCATTGATTCTTTTTCTAGGATAATGGAATAAACACTCATATGCATTGTTACAACCAAACCCAGTGTGTATGCAGTTTTGTAAATCTTGTAATCTGTTCCCACCTGCACACGATGGCCTACTCTTACGAAAAGCGGAAGATTATTTAACATATGTGCAAGATGTTCTGTGTGTGTTCACAAACGGGGCCTTGGTTTACAGTCTCATCCCAAAGATTTTGGGAGAAGTGGAGTCAGCACTAATGTTAACTCCCGAGGAAAAATCTCAATGGAATTCAAACCTGTGTGTGTGTGTGTGTGTGTGTGTGTGTGCGTGCGTGCGTGCGTGCGTGCGTGCGTGCGTGAGTGAGTGAGTGAGTGAGTGAGTGAGTGAGTGAGTGAGTGAGTGAGTGAGTAAGTAAGTAAGTAAGTAAGTGTTATGATTATTTTAAGCACTCACTTATCAGCGATCAGATCTTCATGCCCATTACAGATCTCGCCTTCATACAGTCACATCACGAACAAACGGCGTTTTTGAAAGAAGACCATTTATTAGTAAAACAGAAGTTAAAAAAGTAACCAGAAAATTGTATACACATCAAGAAAATTCAGTGAAAAGCGCATTTAAAATATTTGGGTCTGTACAAATATAGCTTCTAAAATCTAACTACAGTTTTAAAGCTTGGGAAAGTATAATCAAACATTCAGATACTTAAGACTGGTAGATATATAACGCATTTCTCATGAACTATAATAAATCATGCAAAAACGTTTTCTTTACAAGTATGATTCGAAATACAGTACACATTTTGAGAGCTTCATGCCAAATCAAGAAGTAGTAGTTGTAGACACCCATCAGTCTCGGAGCTCTAGTCTTTAGAGCACAAAGCCTGGGTGAGTAAGTATGGAGGGCAAGCTGTTACCCATGGAGCAGACCCCCTTCTCCACGCCATGGGAATGATCCATTGGAAAAGCAATGACGATACAAATGGTTCCAGTAACGTCGGGAGCCTCCAGAACGTTGCCATATTATACAGCTCCGAACGCCCTGCGGACTCCAACTCCCCGAATTTTCCTCAGGGATGGTGTCTAAACACGACACCTGTGTGCATGCTGGGCTTTGTTTTATCATTTTGTCATCCACTCCTACCGGCACACGATGGCCTGCTCTTCCGAAAGGCCCAACGGATTTTAGCCTGTGCACAAGATGTTTTGCGTGCGTTGGCTTATGGGGCCTTGGTTTATAGTTTTATCCAAATAACTTTGGTATTCAGTTCGATTTTTTTTGTCAAACTGGGAAGAAAGGGGGAGGTTGGGTACGAAACCAGAACCACACGATTTACTTGTTGGCAGGCGAACGTCTTAACCATCCTGCCACCTTCATTCTTAAAAAAGAATGTGACTTATTATTTCTACAGGAATAAGTTTCTGAACAAACATAAAAAATGAAATACTATTAACAACAGTCAGCTTCCCCCATTTTCTGCTCCTCTCAGCAGCTAATTATTTCAACCTATGCCGGTGGGAACAGATGACAATATTTACAAAATTGCATACACACGGGGACCGGATGAAAAAAAGCACATGTTTGCTTATTCTGTTATCCTCGATATAAAAGAATAAATAAATAAATAAATTTAAAAAAGAAAAAAAAACCTATCCCAACCCCGATGGGGCCAGCTGGTGCTAATTATAGCAGGAACTGATCACACTTGGACTAGGTAAAAGGAAGGGGCACGCTAAATTTAATACATTGACCTGAGTGTTATTTAATTTGTGTTCTGTGATATTAGCATTACAATGTACCTCCCTCCTCCCTCCCTGGATTTTGATGTTTGCATTTGTTCAAGGCTGCATGACTTACACAACCTGAAAAAGCAGGTGAAATAGATTAAGAGATGTTAGAACATAACTTTTTACAAACACAACTTCTCAAATGTTGCATCAGTTTTTAAAGTTTTGCAAAAAAAACATCCAAATCTCACATTTAAAAACATTGCACATATTCATCTCATTTCTTAGGCATCATTTTAAGTCATGTCAAACATATAAATGAAAAGCATTTCCAAATGGAGTGATTTTGTAGCGTCCTCTTAGGTATAAAGAACAAGGCTTGCAGATTCCTGGGATTTGGGGACTGATCCTCGTCCATAGTGTGGGCATTACTGTGGTCAGTGTTTTGTGTGAAGTAAAGTGTGTGTTTTTAAATTTCCTTTTTTGGGTGAACTTTTTTCCACAAAGGTACAAGTGTATGGTTTTTCTCCAGTGTGGGTTCTAATATGGCGAGTTAATTGTTGTTTCGTGGTAAACTTCATATGACAATATGTACACTTGTGTGGCTTTTCTCCTGTGTGGGTTCTAATGTGGCAAGTTAATTGTTGTTTTGTGGTAAACTTCATATGACAATATGTACACTTGTGTGGCTTTTCACCTGTGTGGGTTCTAATGTGGTCAGTTAAAAACTTTTTCGTGGTAAACTTCATATGGCAATATGTGCACTTGTGTGGCTTTTCTCCTGTGTGGGTTCTAATGTGGCAATTTAAATGTTGTTTCTGGGTAAACTTCATAGGGCAATATGTACACTTGTGTGGCTTTTCTCCTGTGTGGGTTCTAATGTGGTCAGTTAAATTACCTTTTTGGGTAAAAGTCCTATTACAATATGTGCACTTGTGTGGCTTCTCTCCTGTGTGGGTTCTAATGTGGTGAGTTAAATGTTGTTTCTGGGTAAACTTCATATGGCAATATGTACACTTGTGTGGCTTTTCTCCTGTATGGGTTCTAATGTGGTGAGTTAAATTACTTTTTTGGGTAAAAGTCCTATTACAATATGTGCACTTGTGTGGCTTTTCTCCTGTGTGGGTTCTAATGTGGTCAGTTAAATTACTTTTTTGGGTAAAAGTCCTATTACAATATGTGCTCTTCTGTGGCTTTTCTCCTGTGTGGATTTGAATGTGATATGCCAAATTACTTGTCTTGGTAAAAGTCTTACCACAATATGAACATTTGTGAGGCTTTTCTTTTGTGTGGGGTCGAATGTGGCATGTTAAAATTTCTCCTGTGTGGACTCCCATGTGCCTTTCTAGCACGCTTTTATTATCAAATGGTTTTCCACAATATTCACATAAGTGAGATTTTTTCTTTGTACAAACAGTCACGTCTCCTTCTGTAGCAGTCTGTTTCCTCTGAGTTGTGTCACAGTCAGCATCTTTCACCTCACCCATGTCATCAGGTATAAAGTCATCCTTGTTTGCCAGGTTATGATACCGTGTAGCAATTTTGCACCTGTCTTCTTCTTTCAACATTTGTCTTTTTTCAGAGGTGCCTTGAGTTGACTTTCTTTTTGTTATTGTTTCATCACTGTTGCATGAAGCTGGGTCATAATCCTTCTGTTGTGTACTTGTGTTGTTGCTGTTTGCATTGTTTTGTTCATTCAATGTTTGCTCACAGTCAGTGTACTTGTAAATCTTGCTCCCTGTATGAGTTGGTCTGTGACTATGCAAATTAGATTTTGACAGGGAAACCTGTCCACATTCATTGCACTTAAATGTGTTTTCTTTACGTGAATTTTCCTGTGTCTGTCAAAATGATTTTTCCTTCTAATGCTTCTTCCACTGTCTGTGCATGTATATGCCTTTTGACCTGTATGAATTTGCTTGTGTTTTTTTAACCTATGGTTAGTAGTGAACACTTTTCCACAGACATCACACAAGTTTGTCTTTTGTATTCTATGCTTTCCCATAGGACTGTTGACAGCAGCGCTTTGTTCAGTGCCTTCTTCACTGTCAGGTATTGTTTCCAGGTTTACCTGCATACTACAGGCTGATGTCAGACTAGAAGCTGCACACTTTTCACAGAGGTATGGTTTAAATGCTGTGCAAACTGAAAGATGCTTTTTCACACAAAAATCACAGATGAAAACGTCACCAC
The DNA here is from genome assembly GCA_030674155.1 of Stramonita haemastoma. NCBI lineage: Eukaryota > Metazoa > Mollusca > Gastropoda > Neogastropoda > Muricidae > Stramonita > Stramonita haemastoma. Next base: position 4,166,219 of record CM060346.1, read on the forward strand.
ACCTAATGCATGTGCATTGATTGTCTTCAGTTTGTACAATTCCTGCTGCCTTCCTTTCAGGTGTGTCACAGTTGTCTTTTGTGATGTGACCATACTCAGCTCTGCTGTGTCTGGATATGTCTTTCCTGATTTCATTTGTAATCTGTAAGAATGTTTCTATATTATTCTTCAGCTCTTCAACACCATGCCTGTCCATAACACCAGTGGACAACAGGGATGTGTGAACACATACAGTGAAGTCACACGTGTCCTTGATCAGTTTGACTTCACCTGGGAAAGAGACACCTGTACCAAGGATCCCATATTCAGCAGCACCAGTTACACCTTCTATTGAATCAGGAATATCTACAGTGTTGTTACAGTTACAAGTACAGGCAGTGTCAACGTTTGCATTATCCTCTTCTTCAATGCACCAGTACTCAGTGGCTTCCAGCTTGCACTTTATGTTCTGAAAGTGTGCAGTTGTCTGTTCTGGGAATCCACTTGTCTCAGGCAGGTGTTTGGCATGTTCATGTTTAGTCACAGCATCTGTGTTGACAGCTGTGTTGGTCTGTGCTGAAGAGTCCTCTGTCTTGATGTTGGCTTTGCTGGGTTGCCCTGGGTCATGATGGCGAACTGAAGTCATCTGTAGCAACAACAACAACAACAACAACAACATCAACAACAACAACAGGTCATGAAAGTTGCGAGAATCAAGAAGACGGGTTTGTTTTTGTTCTATACATGTTACCGTCCTTCTAAGTGCTATATTTTTGTCTGAGCAGTAGTGATATTCCAGGAGTTAAGGTTTTCTTTCTACCTCCCTTTTATAGTTTATTACTAAATGCTAAAGCAGTTATGGCAATTAGTAGAAAAAGCCTATCTTTTTGTATTTTTGTCCACATGTATGTGCTTCCTGTTGTCTTAGATAATTCATCATATACAAAGCAGTAAACAATGAATCTTAGCAACACTAACAAGCAGAATGCATGTCTTTTTCTGTGTAGCTTCAGAGAAGCAAATGTTCATAAGAGGTCAAACACTTTACACCCTGCCCCTTTGTGTGTTTGGAAAGATATCAACAACTGCTACAGGTGATGTAACATGTCAATAAATCCCCCTCCCCCCCCCCACCACACACACACACTATCTCTACCAAACAGCAATCAATTGTCACCACATTCTGCCCACTGACCACACTTGGACTAGGTGAAAGGAAGGGGCATGCTAAACTTTGCACTTTGGACATAATAATACTGAATTTGTGGCTATGACACACTATCTCTACCCCACAGCAGTCAGTTTTCGCAACATTCAGTGCCTTTCAACTGTTATTTATTTCATCCCATCTCAACCAAGCTGGGGCCAGCTTGTGCTAATTATAGCAAGAACGGACAACACTTCGATAGATTAAAGAAATGGGCATGCAAAACTTAGCACCCTTGACAGAATGATATTGAATGTGTGCCTATGCCCCCCCCCCCCCCCCCCCCCCCCCCTCACTTCATTTCACTGCATCTCTATATCAACAGCCACTGCCTGTCATCAATTAAAGAAAATTCTTTGAAAGACCTGGAAATATTCCAACTACAATGAATAAGACAACTTCGGTGGACAAATGTAATAACAAATGGTTTTTAAAATGTAATGTGTAAAAGTCTGTTTTTTTAATACATATAATGCATGTAGCAACGTTTAGTTGAGAGTGGGGATAACCATTTTGAATTTTGCTTTTACAAAATTCAAACACTCATACTCATGTGTTTCAGTTTTTGAGTCTGCACACACATGCCCACCTATGACATATCTTCTTAAGGTTTGTCCTTTTTCAAATATGCATATAAACATATATATATATATATATTATATATATATATATATATATATATATATATATATATATATATATATATATATATACATACATACATACATACATATACATATGTATATGATTTTTTTTTCTAGATGGATGGCTTGATGAAAAAAAGAAATTGCACTGCTTAAGTTGTGTCAGTTATTGATGTCAGCTCATTGCCAAGGCATACACAAAAAATGTTGTGATGTTGTAAAATGTTGTGTTGAGATTGCCTTCAGCCATGACAAGCTCTTAACAGAACAACCTGCACTCTCCTTCACAGGAGAATAAATCCTCTGAAGTCTGAGTATGGCTGCCTATATTGCAAGGTACTTGAAAATAGTCATATATGCAAATTTCTCATTCAGTGTGCAATTTCAATCTCACAGTGATTCCCAGGTGGAATTAGTGAGTCAGAGTTCACATCCTGGGTGACCCCCAAGAGTGTTAAGCTGGGGAACAACAACATCATCAACAACTGAAAGTACCATCTGGAAATAAATGTTTGAATTTGACTTTGACACCCACACACATCCACCCACACCTGCACATATCCATACACAGCCCCAAATACACACACACACACACACACACACACACACACACACACACACACACACACACACACACACACACACACACACACACACACAAAACACACACACTGTTATTTATTTCATCCCATCTCAACCCAGCTGGGGGCAACTGGTGCACACACACACACACACACACACACACACACACACACACACACACACACACACACACACACACACAGAGAGAGAGAGAGAGAGAGAGAGAGAGGAGAGAGAGAGAGAGAGAGAGAGAGAGAGAGAGAGAGAGAGAGAGAGAGAGAGAGAGAGAGAGAGAGAGAGAGAGACTCTTTTTGATTAGTAGAAAACCAACTCAATAATAGATGTTTTTCTTCAAATTTTTCTTATCAAACTTGACACACTTAAAATACAGACTAGATGGGAATGTGAAGTATCTTCTTTTCATCTTTCTTCCTCTACCACTTCCACACACACACAAGGCAGACAGTATAGTTCAGAGCATCATAAATGACTAGAAAATACACATGCTTGAAGAAAATTACTTGTACAAATCAAAGACAAAGACAGAGAAACAGACAGGTAAGAAATAAAGAATTACCTTGTCCATATTTTCACAATGACATTCATCCACAAACTAACAGTGGATCACACACCCAGCTCTCAAAGTATTCTGAACTGTGCTCAGACATCTGTAGAGCCATGGGTGTGCTCAGTGTCTTATGACAATGAACAGAAAGCATGTACTGCACTATTTGAAAAAAAAAACAAAACATTGAGTTTGGTCGAGGTGGAAGTAAAAGGACTTAAGAAAAAGCTAGAATAATTTGTTTCCTCTTTTACAGGCTTCACAAAAATGTTTATGGATCGCTGTTATCGTCATTATGTTTGTTCTTGTATTACTTCTCTCTGTTTGTCTACCAGGCTGGCTAACAGACTGTCTGTTTGTCTGGGGGTTGTTTGGCATTTTTATTTATTTATTTTTATTTATTTATTTTTTTTTTTTTTTGGGGGGGGCAATTGCTGCCTCATCTTCTGTGATGTCCCTGTCTTGCTGTTCTCATGCCACTCCTTTCAATCTCCCCACCCCAGCCATACCCAGATCCGTTATGTCTCATCCTCAGAGTTTGGAGTCTACAGGGAGTCCATCAATATTAGTTTGCAGTAGGGCCACCAGCCAGAGGGGCCCTGCACTGCTATTGGGTCACTTTGGTGGTGTTCAGTTGTGCCTATTCTGAGCTAACATATGCAGGACACCACCTACTAAGCCCCCTACTAACAACAGTATTAACTTACTCGCGGAACTAGACTGAGTGAGTCACCCACCTGAGGTGGCGACCACCATAATGTCTCTTCAATGACCAACACCCCAAACCTCCAACCCCAAAGGCTTTGACACAAACTCACCACAGGCACAGAAGTGTATGGGGAAACCATTCTGAGGTCACCATGAGACAAGAGCAACCGGGGCTACAGAATCAGAGGCATTTTTATTATCCAATGTTGATCATTGGTGATGATGATGATGTAATGCTGCTGTTATGGAAGTGCATCTGCTTTGAGACTACTCGACAGGGCTGTACTCTAGCTTACTATCATCAAAGATCCCAGCGTCAACCTGGCCTGAAAGATACGGACATATACAGCTACAGCGTTGGTCAGGTAATTTGAGCAACTATTTCAAATTTGCATCCCTAAAGTGGATGAAGCTCGATTGTGTGGTCCCAGTCTTCCCACTGAGCCCACAGCACACTTTGGATAGGTTAAAAAAGTTAGTCTGTCCCGAGCCTAAGGCTCATCAGGCCGGTTCTCCTGTGGCCTTAAGGTGAGACCTTAAGAGACTGAGAGTCATAGACTCCCCCCTGGATAGGACACCAGTCTATCGCAGGGTTAAC
>CM060346.1:4178001-4193001 GCA_030674155.1 Stramonita haemastoma
ATATCCCATACAATAATAGCTTCTTACATAAAAGCTTATGATCAATTACATCTAAAGCTTTTGCAAAATCAACAAAAAGGGCACCACAGAACCTGTTGTCATTTAAATTAGTTAGCCAACTTTCAACTAGGCTCGTAAGAGCAGTGTGACAGGAATGACTTTTTCTGAAACCCGATTGATTCTTGTTTAGAAGATTGTGAAGCTCAAGATGGTGATAAATGTGTCTATGAATGTGTTTTTCCAATGGTTTTGATATTATTGATAAATTAGAAATAGGTCTGTAATTACAAGACTTTGAATGGTCTCCACTTTTAAAGAGAGGAATTACTTTAGCTATTTTAAACTGCATTGGAAAATAGCATTTTTCAATGCATAAATTATAAATATAAGTTAATGTGTCAGAGATGATAGGAGCTGCTAACTTGAGAATTTTACTGTCAATACCATCTGGTCCTCTACTACTATTTTGTTTCAAGCTATTTAGATATCTGACACTTCAGAAACAGTTATGAAAGGGATTTTTAATTTTGATTTAATGTTTTTTGATGAGCAAAAGCTTTTTAGCTCTTCTAAGGAATTTAATTCTGTCTCATCCCTTTTTATAACTGTTTCAGCTATGGTGGTAAAATAAATGTTGAGATCATCTGGGGAAATTTTATTAGCAATGGGTTGAGTTGGGTGTTTATTGGTTAATTGATTGATAGCCTGCCAAACAGCTTTAGGATTGTGTTTTGATGAGGCAAGATTTTGGAAATATTTTTGTTTTGCTTTACGTTTTAATGAGTTTACTTTGTTTCTTTGTTCTTTAAAATCTCCTATTTTTCCAGCTTTTAATAGATCATCTCTTAAATAAGTTTCTTTTAGAATCTCAGTTGTCATCCATTTAGGTTGTGTTGCATGCTTCACTCTTCGGGTTTTGAAAGGAGCATGTTTATCATAGATTGAGTTAAATGTTTCTAGCCAAAAATATATGGCTTTCTCTGGGTCTGTAAAGTTGTAAACATGATTAATTGAGGTATTTAGCAAGTCAGCAAGAAATTTATTTTCATCAAATTTAACGAATGATCTATAAGTGACTTCCTTGTGACCAGCTATGGGAATTTTTATTCCTTTTTTGTTCCATGTGAAACAGATAGGAAGGTGGTCACTGCAGCCACAGTTAGGAACACATATTTCTTTGATATTTTGCTTATTAGTTACATATACATGGTCAATGAGAGTTGCACTGGAGGAGGTTAAGCGCGTTGGTGTGTCAATAATTTGCGAGAGATTATAGGAATTTAATTTGTTTATCCACAAAGGGTGGGGTTTAAGTAGATTCATGTTAAAATCTCCCAATAGTAAAAGTTCTTTAGCATCCAAAGATGCTGCATCTATCATTATGGAAAATCTATCAACCCAATCAATTCTCTCAGAGGGATTTCTGTATATAAATCCGACAATAATGGGTTTACTTCGTTTGAGTTGTATTTCTAGCCAGAGAGACTCTACTTGTTGGGTTTCAAGATGGTGAATACGTTTAAAGTTTATGGATTCATTTATATATACAACTATTCCTGTTGTTTTGGAGGAAGAAGGGTCTTTACGGATTGCTCTAAACCCAGGTATTTGGATTTCTTTATCAGATACCAAACTGGAAAGTCTGGATTCTGTAAATCCAAATAAATGAAATGGTTTATTTGAGTTGTGTAGGATACTATGTACATCAGCTAGCTTGTTTAAAATGCTGTTAATGTTTAAATGACCAATACGTAGTCCATCTTTTTGTGGCCAGGTTTTCAGACAGGGAGCCATGTTGCTGAAAAGGTAGAGAAGAAGAAGGAGAAGAAAAAAGAAAAAAAAGGAAAAAAATCAATAATAAAAAAATCACTAAAACCCGAATGATTCTAAAACGGTTTGAGAAAACAATATTTATCAACTTAAACTGATCAAGTAAATACAATGGAATGGATGATAAGTGAAAATGCAATACAAAGCAATATATATTTGTAACCCCCCTCACAAAACGTATTTTTGTGTTTGGCGTTACTAAGCCCAAGTTCAGTAACTCCCTTGTAGAGTTGAGTGATCGCCCCTTAAAAAAAGAGTGCCTATCGGGATATTTATGTTTTTTAAACCTCACTTCCTGCCTGGGGCTAGTGAGGGAAAGACGTGTGACAGAGACTCGCTCCTGAGTCTAGATGTTCCCCCTTAAGGTGATTATATTATGTTAACTTCGTTTTTGATCAAACTATCTGTTTAAGCAAATTTCAGTTTAATTCAGAATAGTTTTGGAAGGTTCATGAAATCTATATGTTTGATTTAATTTCACAGGCTTTCAACCTGTGAATTAACAGTGAACTTAACTTCGTACGTACGACGTAGTGATCGCTTGGAACAAAGGAAGCGTGGGTAATTTTTGGCACGTCATGGTCTTTGTTGTAAACTTAATTTTTGGTAGAATATTGTTCAGCTATTATTAAAATGCTGGAAATATTCTAGTGTGGCTTTACACTACAAATATATGGGTGTGAAGGCCTATTTTTATTATTAAGAATGGTGATTTATTTATAATAAATCATGTAGCAATTTTAAAACAGGTGTAATGGCATTGGAATGTCATTGTGGACACTTATTTAAAATAAATTAGTCCTTTTTATTAATGTTTGCACAGTTTCATAGGATGGACCATTTTCTGTCCTAAAGTAAATGAGACATGTTGTGAGATAAGTTATTAAAATTATGTAGTAATGATTTTATCATTAGAATTGTGATTTATTTGTGATAAATCATTTAGTAATTCTAAAACAGGTGTAATGGCATTGGAATGTCATTGTGGACATTTATTTAAAATAAATTAGTCCTTCTTAATAATGTTGGCACAGTTTCATAGGATGGACCATCATCTGTCCTAAAGTAAATGAAACATGTTGGGATGCTTGCACAGTTTCATAGGATGGACCATCATCTGTCCTAAAGTAAATGAAACGTGTGTAATGGCTAACTACTAAAATTATGAAATAATTTTAGAGGTGATGTTAGATTGTTCTGAGAATATTAAATTCTCACGAGAATGGCAAAATGGATAGGGTGAAAGTATTTTTGGTAATTGAGCTGTGTTGTAAACAAGCTCAGTGATGGATGTTTTGTTGTGATGTTTTTTACATTGTATGTTCTTTTGATTACAGGAACATCGTCGTCTTGTCTTCTACCCTGTCACACCTGCTTTGCCTCATCGTTAAATCTCCACCCTTACTTATGGTTGTCTTTATTAATGGCCCTGAGCTGAGACTTGATCACTGATTCTTGATTTGGTATAGGACTGAACAGAATATATATTTTGTGTTTTTTAATTGTACTTGTAGTACAATTAGTCAATTGGTGCTTTGTGTAATGTGGTAGTGTTGTAGGTTGTATTGTGGAATATATGTGGTGAACCCAATTTGCTCGGTCTGGAGTCGCATTGAATGAATGGTGTTATTCGTCAGGTTCAGTGTATTCAGTGTGGCTGCTGAGTGAGTTGAGGTTAATTTCACTTCACCTACTTTCCTACCTTTTCTATATTTTCTTTTCCCTCTATTTTTCTACTATCCTCTTTTCTATCCCCCCTTTATCACTCCCCGGCCCATAAGTAGCTGAGCCCTACTCTTCTTTAGGGTTACTGAAGAAAATAGGAATTATTGTAAAACTCTAAGATTTCCGGTACCGAATCAGACGGAACGGGAATTAGAGTGGCGACTTAGATAATTCCCGTGTAGGACCCGTTACATATAACATATTAATACGTATGATAAAACTATATCAGTTTTTGCTGCACAAGTTAAGAGGAGCAAAAAAGTACTAATAAAAGTCTTGCTTTAACTGTTACCAGTTGAGATATATTATATCCTAAAACAGTTATCAGGTATACACAATATCCTCAGGTCTAGGAATATTGTTAAGTAATCAAATCAGTCTTCTGAAACACTTTCTACAGGAAACACAACACGCAGATAAATATTTATGCTGTATTCCAATATCCAAGGGGAAAAAAAAAAAAATCCACTGTTGTGTCCCATCCATCTGTCTTTGTCCATTTCAAAATTAGACTCTTCAATTTGAAGGTTAGCATAACACAGCACAGAAGTCACTAAACACATCCATGGTTGTGAATAACTTCAGAATAATTTAGTTTGCAGGTTTGCAAAACACAGCAGGGGAATCACAAAACACATCCCCTAACTTGGATAACCTTCAGTTTGCAAAACACAGCACAGGAGTCACTAAAGGCATTCACAATCTAGACGCATTCACAAAATCTAGACATTCCAAAACTGTCACTAAACAGCACAGGAGTTATAGCACAGGTGTCACTAAATGCATTTACAATCTGGATGCATTCACAATCCTAATCGATCCAAAACTGACACTGAACGCATTCACAATTTAGATTGTTCCGATAAAGCACCGTTTAGTACTAGTAAGACAAGTCATTTCAGCAAAGCGTTTATCAGCACAGTAGGTATAATGTTGAATGTCTTCTGAAAATTCTTAATATTTCATTTGCCAGCACCAGGTCCACAGAGGTATTCATCAAGGTAAAAAGGTTAATTTCCACAGGTAGTTTATATGCACACCTACAGACATACCCCCCCCCCCCCCCACACACACACACACACACGCACACACACTCAACACACATGCACACTCGCAGGCACACATATATTCGCTCTAAACGCAAAATACACAAAAACACACTGATACGGGCGCACACACACACACACACACACACACACACACACACATACACACACACATACACACACATAACACATACACATGCACACACACACATAAAACACACACGAGCGTGCGTTCACTTACCCATACACACACATACACACACGCGGCACACACACACACACGCGCACACACACACACACACACACACACACACCACAACACACACACACACACACCACACACACACACACACACACACACACGGCACATACGCACACACACACGGCACATACGCACACACATGCAGCACACACACACACAAAATACACACACACGCACACACACCACACACACACGCGCGCACACCACACACACACGCGCGCGCCCATACACACACATACATACACACAAGTCTAACATGCATGTACATACGTGTAAAATATCATTTTAAAGTAAGGTTAGGGTAAAACAAAACCATAAACAGAGTAGTAGCTTATGTCTGTCGCATGTCTTTCTTGTCCAGAAACTCATACGGCCGGGACTGCATATATTTGGGGGGAGGGAGGGGAGGTATAAAGAAGGGCCAAGGTGGAGGGGGAGGGTACATCATTGAATACCATGGGTAAGGGGGTCTTTTGGAAGAGAAATTTTGGTACCACATTTGAAAATCTTGGGTATTGGAAAAAGGGTCTTCCGATTTTTTTTGCAATGGACGATTGGAGAAGGGAAGTTGATTAGAGGGAGGGGTGAGAGGGGTATCTGGATTACCTGGTGAGTACGATGATTTGGATAAATTCCTAGAGCTGGGTAGTGGAGGGAAACTATCATCATATTGATCCTGATCAGAGCTCTGGAAAAGGGGATGGGAGGAGTGACTATGAGGGAGTGAGGGGAGAGGGGCAGAGCGACTTTTGGGGGGGGGGGGCAGAGGAGGCCTGTGGTCGAGGCAACGAGTTCGGGCCGTTGGTAGGCCTATGTTCGTATTGGTTTCGACCCCGTGGTGGGATGTGGGAGGAGGGTGGGATGTGGGAGGAGGGGGGGTTGTTAGGGCATAGGCCTAGTTGGGTGTGCTGGGGGTGGGACAGATGTGATAAGGGAGGAGGGGGTAGTAGAGATGTTTTCTCACTGTCCAGCTGGTTTCTCCGTTGCCCTGCTCCTCTGCCTGAAGTTTCCGGCCTAGGTGGAAACAGATTGAGAGCCAGTCTTGCTGTGCCTTTCCTTGAGGGGTGGGTTGCGTCACCGTACAGGGCCAACCGAGGCGCTCCACTGGTTGTGGTGAAGACCGTAGAATGGTCGATGTACTTCACCCCCATGCTGTCACATGCCCCCTGTAGTTTTCTGTTGCTAGGGGCAATGACAGCATTGAGGATGTGACGGCCTCTGGCTGGTATGATGGCAGAGGCATGGAGTGTGGCTTTGGGGAAGGTGTGGCGGCATTGGGAGAGAAGGTTTCTCCATGTCTCAGTGCCAATGCCACCATCTTCGGACGTTGCTGGCAGCCGGCAGTCATTCACCCCAACATGAATGGTGGCACTCCTCACATTAGTGGCAGGTGGCTGCTGACTGAGCCACCCTGCTAGTTCCCGGATTGTTAAATCGGGGACACACACTTTCTGTGAGAAGCTGCCTGGGGGGGATGACCGGGAAATGTCCACTCCCTGAATTGTGGAGTCGCCTAAAAGGATGTTCGAGGCATTGGGATTGATTAGGCCTATAGCTCTTTTGAGTGGATGGGTGGGGTCTTTGGTAGGAGAGGATTGGGGATCTTTATTAGGCATAGTAGGGAGAGGGTCTTTTTTTGTTGTGGAAGCAGATGGATCAGTGGCCAGGGAGAGAGAGGGAGAGGAAACTTTCTGATCTGAGGGACAGTTAGGCTTTGGATGACTTTTTTTCAGTTTGGGGTTTGATTTGTTTGGGGGGAGTTTGGGTGAGGACACATTGCCTGAAGGGGTATGTTTTTGGGACAGGGTAGTTAGGTGGTCAATTTCAATTTTGAATGACTGTCTGGCTTCCAGAAATGCAGCTCTGAGTGCTGTGATCTCTGCTTGTAGAGAATGTGTCACTGCTTCAAAGTCTGCCCTGGAAATACAGTTTTCATGACAGCATGTGGAGTGAGGATCACTGTCACTGTCTGTCATTGTGGTTCTGTCACTTGTGGCTAGGCCTAGCTGTTGGTTGTGGCCAGCAGGGTGGAGGGGGGAGGTATTGTTTGTTCCCCCCAGTTGGCACTGAGCCATGGTGGGTCCACAAGGAGTGGGGGAGGAAGAGTTTGTCTCAGGGGTTACAGCATCAAGGGGGTGGGAGGGGGAAGGAGAAGGAGAGGTGGTGGTGGCTTGTTGCTGTGTGCTATGCTGAATACAATCAAGCATATTAGCAATAGGGGAAGAGGGCGAAGACAAGGGATGGAGGGTGGGACTGGAGGGGGAGAGTGAGGTAAGTGAAGTGTCCCCCTTCTCTTCAAGGAGGCCAGGTGTAGTAGTTGTGGTAGGCCTAGTGGAGACAACCGTCTGCTGGCTTGAGTCAATCTGATGATGATGGCTGACAGACGTCTGGTGTGTTAGCTAACACTTCCTCTTCAGCTGTACTTGAAGAGGTGTCAACAGAGGAGTGTTCCTCATCACCTGCACTGTCTTCCTGTTGGTCCATGATGCACAGCCTATTCCTAATACTATCACTTGATTGTTCTGCTTCACTAATGCATGCAATGTTTGTACTGTCTTCACTAGATGCTAAATAGTCCACTATGGAGCGAAGTTTCTTAAACTCATTGTCTATCCAGTCATGACATCCCTTACCTGCACTAAAATTAAGTTGGTGGTGTAATAGATATGGATTTTTAACTGCTTGCCTTGGTGTGTGCGTATCTCTAGGGTTGATTGAAAGAGATCTGCTGGGGTGGGGGATGTAAAGTCAATGTCATCTTCAGTATCATAGATTTCGTGCTTTGCTCTATATTCTGTCCATGTTGAATTGAAAATTGGGGGGGCATATTTTCCTACATATCTATGAAATAATGTATATCGCCAATGAGGCATGCGGGTGTGTATACATTCGATTTTTTTCTGGATAGAGTCTAATGTGTTCTGAATTTCTTCCAGTCTATGTGTGTTAAAAATATTGTCCCTTGTCATTGATCGTGTGGTCGGCCTCATGATGAAGTCCCTATGTGTCCCTAGTGCCGTAAAGGTTTGTTTACAGATATTCAAGTAATGCCATGGTTCCCCTACGGCCAAAGCCTAGCCCCTGACGGGGCATGGCAGCCGTGGGCTTGGCCTAATGAATTAACCTAGTGATGTACATTCATTTTACTTTGAAGCTATTGGTTAGGCCTACTGTATTCATTCTGTTTTGTTTTTGTTATTGATTTTTTTCTCACATATTTATAAATATATCGGGTAAGCTTATATCTCAATGTGTATCATATTTTTAGGTAGGTAAAAAAAGCAAACAAAACAAAACAAAAACCACCTTACTTGTTGGAGATAATTAACATGTTCAACACCTCAGGAACAGCACAGAAGAAAACCGCACATGAACCACTATGCGATGTGATGTGAAAATGTGAAGATAGAAACACAATTAAAGCACAAATAAAGCACAAAACTGATGTGAAATATACGGCAACACTGAAGACTAGGAAATAAACGGGAACACTGAAATAAATTGAAATAAACTGCAACACTGAAATAAACAGCACAACTGAAATAAACAGCACAACAGCACAACTGAAGCCGTAGGTGAAACGTTCCGCTTGGCTGCACACTGGAGCCCCTCTTCAATACGTCTTGACACTACGACGGTCGGAAGGGGAGCCAGACAGACAGACAGACAGAGACAGAGAGACAGAGAGAGACAGAGAGAGACAGAGAGAGACAGAGAGAGAGACTGAGAGACAGAGAGGCACAGAGAGACGAGAGAGAAGAGAGAGAGAGAGAGAGAGAGAGAGAGAGAGAGAGAGAGAGAGAGAGAGAGAGAGAGAGAGAGAGAGAGAGAGAAGAAGACAGACAGACAGACAGACAGACAGACAGACAGACAGACAGACAGACAGACAAACAGAAACAGACAGACAGACAGACAGACAGAGACAGAGAGACAGAGAGAGACAGAGAGAGACAGAGAGAGAGACTGAGAGACAGAGAGGCACAGAGAGACAGAGAGCAGCCAACGGACAGACGGACTGACTGACAGATGGACAGACACACAGACAGACTGATAGACACAGACAGACAGACAGACAGAACAGAACAATAAACAATGAGCTTTGAACAAAAGAGACAGAATGATGAACAATGAGCATTGAACAAAATTTATTATTGTTAAAGTTTTACAACCGATTTAGCAGTGCATCAATAGACAAATGGCATTAAAGAATCTGAATCAATGTTAATTTTGTGGACTTGCTTACTCTGTGCGCATTGTATACAATGAGCAACTTTACGGTATCGGTAATTATATACAGTGTGTAACTGTTTTGCTCATTGTGTATAATGTGCAAAATGTATTGCGCACTGTAGACACTGAGTATGAAACGTTGCGCTCTGTATACAATGTGCAAATTGTACAGATTGAGTACGACATATATATATATATATATAATATATATATATATATATATTATATATATATATATATATATATATATATACATATATATATATATATATATATTAACCTTTTCATTTGAGGAAATGTTTGGCTGAAGGCAGTCAGGTCACCACGACTTACATGGTCTATTTTCATCATTGGACCCGTGACCCCTTTTCCTTACATCAGTTTCAGGTTGCTATTTCTGTAGGCAGTAGCGCTTCACTTCAATAGCGTTTTTGTTTGTTTGTTTGTTTTTTTAAATCATCCAAACATGTGGCGGGATATCACACTTTGAAATGTTCAAGTCAACACAAGGGGCGCGCTTGTGTGTGTACACAAATACATACATACTACATACATAATTCATGGGTACATTCTTTTTTGCTCCTTGGCTACAGCTGGGAGGCTCCCCTATAGTGACATTTGGTGAGGAATTGCCAACGTTAAGGTAGGCACATACCGACTTCAGCCGCCGCTGTAGTCTAGTGGTTAGGGCGTTGGACTCGTAATCTAAAGATTGAGGGTTCGATCCCAGCTTTCGGCTATGGCATTGTGCCCTTGGAAAAGGCACTTTACGGCTATTTTCTCACCCCACCCAGGTGTAAAAGGGGTACCAACCTTGTGTTGGGGGTTAACCCTGTGATAGACTGGCTTCCTATCCAGGGAGAGTCTATGACTCTCAGTCGCTTAACGCCACAGAAACCGGGATAAGCACCGGCCTGATGAGCCTTAGGCTCGGGACAGACTTTAACTTGATACCGACTTCAGGGATGATGTCTGAACCAGACACAAACCTGCATCTGTTTTTTTTGTTTTTTTTGTTTTTAATGCTGTCATCCGTTCCTACCTGTACTAAATGGCTTACTCTTCGAAAAAGCGGAACGGGTTTTAATGTGTGCACAAGATGTTCTGCGTATGTTTGTACACATGGACTCATAGTCTCATCCAAACCACTTATATTAGGGTGCAGTGGAGTTAGTGTTATTGATGTAACTCCAGTGAGAATAGTTATTTATAGAAGGGAGTCTGGGTGGTTGCTGAAATCCCAGCTGTTAGACGTGAACATAACGCTTAACGTCTAGCATTCTCAGCCCCCCCCCCCCCCCTCCCCCCTCTTCCCCTTCTTCATACACACGCACATGACAAGAAAACCGGATGCAGAAGAGCACACACGACCTGCCCATTGTTTTCATGATATGAACAAGAAGAGAGACTAAGAAGAAGAGCAGTAGTTATATTCTTTTTCTCACCATTATCGTTACTATCAGCAGTGCTATTACCGGCTTCGCTTTATCTATTTATTTATTTATTCTTTTATATCGAGGATAACAGAATAAGCAATCGTGCTTTTTTTCATCCGGTCCCCGTGTGTATGCAGTTTTGTAACTATTGTCATCTGTTCCCACCGGCACACGATGGCCTACTCTTACGAAAAGCGGAACAGGATTTAACGTGTGCGCAAGATGTTCTGCGTGCGTTCGCACACGGGGCCTCGGTTTAAAGTCTCATCCGAAGGACTTTTCATTCATCTAGCACATTCTATGCTCTTGATGTTAGGGGGACGTATAGCCTAGTGGTCAGAACATTGCGCCGGCAATTTGACACCCCGGTTCAAGTCCGGTTGGGAGATTTTTCTCCTGGAGTTAGCATCAGTGCTGATTCCACTCTCCCCAAAAGTCCTTCGGATGAAACTTTAAACCGAGGTCCCGTGTGCGAACGCATGCAGAACATCTTGCGCACACGTTAAATCCTGTTCCGCTTTTCGTAAGAGTAGGCCATCGTATGCCGGTGGGAACAGATGACATTTACACAACTGCATACACACGGGGACTGGATGTAGAAAAGCACAAGATGTGTATTCCATTATCTTCAATATAAAAGAAGAAAAAAGTCATGCAAAAGTGAGGATTTTTGTAATTTGAAGTTCAAAGAGAGAAGGAGGAAAAGGCACTGCAGAGTGTAAGCTTTGCTTCAAAGAACAAAAAGACATTTCAAGCAAATCATGGCGGCATATTTTTTTGTTTTGCACACACATAAACAATACAGAAAAGAAAATGTGGGGGAGAGGATAAAGAGCAGTCAGTGGTATCACCAAAAACACACACACAATCAAACAGTAAGCAAAACACAACACCACAATAGAAAACCTGATTAATTTTCCCCCTTTTTAAGAAAATGGTTAACAACTACTAGAGTATGTGAAACATGTTTGATCTCCAAACAGAATATTTAATCGGTAGCTCTGTGTTTTACAGGCATTTGTGTGATTCCTGTATGTATGTCAATGATCGTTTGGCAATGCAGACTGCTCCTTTGAAGTTGGAGCATGGCTGCCTATATGGCGAGGTACCTAAAAACAGTCAACCCGCAAACTTCTCATTCAGTGTGCAGTTTTAATCTCACAGTGATTCCCAGGTGGAATGAATGAGTCAAGAGTGCACATTCTGGCTGACCCCCAGAGTGTTAAGCTGGGGAACACACAACAACAGTAATGCAGACTGCCAGCCCTAAGCAGCACTAAACCCTCTTTCAGCTCACATCTGCCGCTCCATAACTGGTATGGAGGCAGTGTGGTGTATTGCACAACACGTAACCTACACAAGCCAGCAGACGGCAGTGGGGAGTGCAGTCTGCTTCTGACCAATCAGGTCGCTCCATGCCGCTTTCCTTAATTGTCGTCTGCATTTAGCGTCTGCCTGGCCTGGGTGTGAAGTTCCCTGCTTTGTGTGGAGAGACGATGGCTATTTTCGCTGTCAATCAGGAAAAGTACTGTGGACACAGAGTGGTGTTTGCCAAATGATGATGTGCACCTGATGTGCATGTTCACAATACCAGACGTTGCAGCTGCCAAAGGTCTGACCTGTCTGCCCTCCCTCTGTCACCCTAGCATGCCTAATGCTGATGTCGTCTGTCTGACCAGGTGTGTCTGCACACAGGAGGCTGAGGATTGCTGCTGTTGTTGTGGCTCGGTGAACGACTTTCATTTTCCTGTTGTGTGAATCGTAAACTTGATTTGACAAAGAACTGGCAGTTATGTCATTGGCTAGTGAAGTTCTGAGGAGGAAATAACCGTCATCACTTGTGAAGGAGAGACAAAAGTTCTTACCTTCAGCATGCCAGCAGGATGGGATGAACTTTTTATCTTTTTTTTTTCATTCCAAAAACACTTCAGCAATGGTAGATGTGTCTGATAAACTTATGTGTAACTTCTCAGTTCACTTGTATTTGGAACTGAAACACTGGTTAGTAAGAATGATTCATAAATAAAGAATTGAAATATTAATAAGAAGCAACCCTACCAGCCACAGTGCAAAGTGACCTAATTTGATGACAAGTGAACTAGGTCTGCTATCAGCAACACTGCGAAGCATCCAACATTCTCCATGCGATAAAATGAGACGACCTACCTATCCAGTGTACTGCTACTTTCAGGTTGTTTTATGGAGTGGCAAAAGTGGTTTTAAAAAAATGTGAGTAACAGAGACACTACATCATCAATGACATGATGGATATTTTTTGTTTTAAAGAAGTAACAGAAATTCCACCATCATCAATGACATGATGGATATTTTTTGTTTTAAAGAAGTAACAGAAATTCCATCATCCTTATCATCTACTTATTATCAGATAAAGGTGGAGTTGTACGGACAGAAACTCTCAGTCCAAGACAGTGTAGTGTTTTCATGATGGACGTTTCTGCAAAGCTTGACCACCTTCACAAGAACAGGCCCAGGTGCTGTTTGTCCTGTGGCCTGTAGACATCCCTCCTTCTGTCTGCCTGTCTGCAGTCAGCGGTAAGTCCATAGTTCTGTACTTTCCCCATTTCTTGGTTTATGTGATGACTGATTTTGTATCGTTCCCATTTCTTGGTTTAGTGAGACTGATGATCCCATTTTCTTGGTTTATGTGATGACTGATTTTGTATCGTTTCCATTTCTTGGTTTATGTGATGACTGATTTTGTATCATCCCCATTTCTTGGTTTATGTGATGACTGATTTTGCTCCAGGGCTGCTGTAAGCCATGTTTGTGTGCCTATTTTTCAGTTGGTAAAAAGAAATGCTCATTCAGAATTTAAAGCAGTTTCTCACAGCTAGTTCCAGGAACGAACAGCTCCCGACAATTATTGGCATGGCTTTCAGGTGTAAGTCCTCCACAGAACTGGCCTGCACATCAGCACAGATGTTTCAAACAATGTGATCACAATGTAAAGGATACATATGTACATAGTATCAGGGACAGGCCTATTGACTAATTCAGTTTCAAAACCTTTGGATTATGACCCCCCCCCCCCCCCCTGACAAACAGAACTGTCTCGTATGAAGCCTAACAGTCCTTTTTTTCCACTGTGTGAGGGCCATACAAGCATGCATACGCGCGCGTGCACGCCTGTATGTGTGTATGTGTGTGTATTTTTTTGTATTTTGTATTTTGTACCACTTTATGTCACAGCAGATTTCTCTGCGTGAAATTCGGGCTGCTTTCCCGGGGAGAGCGCGTCGCCACATGTGCAGCGCCTACCCATTTTTTTTTTCTTTTTCCTGCATGCAACTATATTTGATTCCCTATCAGAGTGGCTTTTTTCTACATAATTTTGCCAGGGTCAACCCCCTTGTTGCCACGGATTCTTTTACGTGCGCCAAATAGTGATGTGTAACACACGGGACCTCGGTTTATCGTCTCATCCGAAAGACTAGCGCCCAGACCACCACTCAGGGTCTAATGGATGGGGAAAAAGTTTTGGGTCCAAACAGGGTGCGAACCACCGCGCACTCCGACCAGGCTTTTTGCTTTCTAGGCAAGGCCGTTACCACCTAGACCACACGATCCAACGATGTGTGTGTGCGTGCGCGCGCGCGCGTGTGTGTATATGTGTGTGTGCTCGCGCGTGTGTGTATGTGTGTGTGCGCGCGCGCGCGTGCTCGTGCATGTGTATGTGTGTGCCTGCGTGTTCATTAGTTATTTATTCATATATTTTTTTCTTTTATATGGAGGATACTGGGATAAGCACTCTTGTGCTTTTTTCATCCAGTCCCAGTGTGTATTCAGTTTTGTAAATGTTAGCTGTTCCCACCGGCACATGATGGCCTACTCTTACGAAAAGCGGAACAGGATTTAAGGTGTGTGCAAGATGTTCTGCTGCGTTCACACACAGGGCCTCGGTTTATAGTCCCATCCGAAGGACTTTGCGTGTTTGTGTGTGTGTGTGTGTGTGTGTGTGTGTGTGTGTGTGTGTGTGTGTGTGTGTGTGTGTGTGTGTGTGTGTGTGTGTGCCCGCGAGCACGTGTGTGTGTGAGGTCAGTGTACCCATCCCCAAATCTGCCCCTTTAATGTTGCCTAGTCGGGGCAATTCTGGCTGTGTTATCTGTGACTGACCCATCTATACCAGGTCTACCTGATCCATTCCCCCGCCTCACTGTCAGCCACTGGTCCCACTGTAGCCTGCCTCTAGGCTGGCCCCCTACTAGGCCTACAGCAGTAGGCAGCTCTCCCTGTAGGCCTATAGCCCCCCCCCCCCCCCCCCCCCCCTACTAGGCCTACAGCAGCAGGCAGGTCTCCCTGTAGGCCTATAGCCCCCCCCCCCCCCCTACTAGACCTACAGCAGCAGGCAGCTCTCCCTGTAGGCCTATAGCCCCCCCCCCCCCCCCCCCTATTAGGCCTACAGCAACAGGCAGCTCTCCCTGTAGGCCTATAGCCCCCCCCCCCCCCCCCC
>CM060346.1:4198001-4203001 GCA_030674155.1 Stramonita haemastoma
TCGTCCCCCCCTAGGCTATTGTTCCCCCCCTAGGCTATCGTCCCCCCTAGGCTATCGTCCCCCCCTAGGCTATCGTCCCCCCCTAGGCTATCGTCCCCCCTAGGCTATCGTCCCCCCCTAGGCTATCGTCCCCCCTAGGCTATTGTCCCCCCTAGGCTATCGTCCCCCCCTAGGCTATCGTCCCCCCCCCCCCTAGGCTATCGTCCCCCCTAGGCTATGTCCCCCCTAGGCTATCGTCCCCCCCTAGGCTATTGTCCCCCCTAGGCTATCGTCCCCCCCTAGGCTATCGTCCCCCCCTAGGCTATCGCCCCCCCTAGGCTATCGTCCCCCCCTAGGCTATCGTCCCCCTAGGCTATGTCCCCCCTAGGCTATCGTCCCCCTAGGCTATCGTCCCCCCTAGGCCCCCATACGTCCCCCCTAGGCTATCGTCCCCCTAGGCTATCGTCCCCCCCTAGGCTAATCGTCCCCCCTAGGCTATCGTCCCCCCTACTTGCCACTATTGCCTGCCAGCATAATTAAGTAGCCCAAAGCAAAGAGATGAGAGAGAGAGAGGGAGAGGGAGAGAGAGAGAGAGAGAGAGAGAGAGAGAGAGGAGAGAGAGAGAGAGAAGAGAGAGAGACAGAGACAGAGACAGAGACAGAGACAGAGAGAGAGAGAGATTTGATTTGATTTGGTTTGATTTGATTTGATTTGATTTATTCTTTTATATCGAGGATAATGGAATAAGCATTCTTGTGCTTTTTTACGTTCAGTCCCCATGTGTATTCAGTTTTGTAAATGTCATCTGTTCCCATCGGCACACGATGGCCTACTCTTACGAAAAGCGGAACAGGATTTAACCTGTGCACAATATGTTCTGCCTGCGTTCGCACACGGGGCCTCGATTTAAAGTCTCATCCGAAAGATTTTTGGGGAGAGTGGAGTCAGCACTGATGTTAACTCCAAAAGAAAAATCTCCTCGACCGGACTCTAACCTGGATCGTCAAATTGCCAGCGCAATGTTCTGACCACTAGGCTATCCGTCCCCCCCCCCTACAGAGAGAGAGAGAGAGAGAGAGAGAGAGAGAGAGAGAGAGAGAGAGAGAGAGAGAGAGAGAGAGAGAGAGAGAGAGAGAGAGAGAGAGAGAGAGAGAGAGAGAGAGAGAGAGAGAGAGAGAGAGGGGAGAGAGGAGAGAGAGAGAGAGAGAGAGAGAGTTTGGGAAGTGTGTGCTACCTCAGGAATATCTCTAACCAAGATCCATGTTCACATTTTGTAATTTGTTCTCTTCTGACAAAAAGACTGTATTAAAACAAAGCACATTCACAGTCAAGAGTACAGTTGCTTGACATAGATGAAAAGGTTGACTATATTTTTATTTCTGTGAAATTCAGTGCCGTAGAGATATTTTGTTGATGTAAATTCTATGATACAGTTGATTTTGTTTACTGGAATCCTCTATGGCCCAAGAGGGGTTAAAGGCAAATGAAATGTTGAATGTTGAATCTTGCGTGTGTGTGTGTGTGTGTGTGTGTGTGTGTGTGTGTGTGTGTGTGTGTTGTGTGTGTGTGTGTGTGTGTGTGTGTGTGTGTAAGTGTTTGTGTGTTTGTGTGTGTGTGTGTGTGTAGTAGTAGTAGTAGTAGTAGTAGTAGTAGTAGTAGTAGTAGTAGTAGTAGTAGTAGTAGTAGTAGCAGTAGTAGTAGTAGTAGTAGCAACAGTAGTAGTAGTAGTAGTAGTAGTAGTAGTAGTAGTAGTAGTGTAGAGTAGTAGTAGTAGTAGTAGTAGTCTTCAATTTTACGTCCTTCCACATAAAGTGATACTGGACAGGGAAAGGGGAGGGAATATCAATTAAAAAAATAACTATAAAAAGAAATGATAATGATAAAACTAAAAATAAAATAATGTATGATGAATAAATAGATAAAACGAATAATGAAGTTTAAAAATTTACAGAAAAAACAATAAAACAATAACCCACACGTACACTCTCATAATATAAAATCTAATGATAATAATAAGTTGAAATATTATAAAAAGAAGAGGGAAGGGGAGAAACAAAGACTGAGAATAGTGGGGGGTGGAATGACTAAAGATAAATAAAGATCCAAGAAATATATGAGGAAAAACAAAAAAAAGATGGAATGTTAACATATGCGTGTGTGTGTGCGCGCGTATGTGCGTGTGCGTGTGTGTGTAAGTATGTGTTTGTTTGTGTGTGTGTATGTGAGTGTGTTGGTGCAGGTGTGTAGTTGTAGCTAGCTGAATATATCCTCAATATAATAAGCGGAACTGTATGCTAAACACTAAATTAACAGGAGAGAATAGAATTCATAACAGAACAACATTGATACAACTACACCAAATGCCCTAAAGGACTTAACAATAAACCTTTAGCAATAGCAAACACTAACTTGATATTCTCTAAACCTTGTTCAAATAAAGTTTTATGAAATTTGGGTAAAGTCTTGCATTCAAGTACAATATGGGTATTTGAAATATGATTGTTTTCACACAAGCATTTCAAATCCTTGCTCAATTTTGTGATAAAACATATTAATCGGATTCTTAGAAAAAATGCCTCAAGCTGTCTTTCTTTGATCACATTTCTATAAGTCTTTAACTGACGTATACTTTCACAAACACATTTATTTTTTAGATTAGAACCCATTTTACAATCTGTTCTTTGCTGTATTATTTCAGTGAATAATAATTTCAAGTGTGTTAGTGTGTGTGTGTGTGTGTGTGTGTGTGTGTGTGTGTGTGTGTGTGTGTGTGTGTGTGTGTGTGTGTGTGTTAGTGTGTGTCAAGTCAAGTCAAGTCAAGTCAAAATGATCTTTATTGAGGGTAAAAGATTAAGTTTACACAACTTTTTTTCATCCTGCCCTCACTAAAAAAAAATCATAAAGATGACTTCTAAAGCATGCAAAGACAAATATCAACCTTGTTGAAAAACTCAAATAATTGAGGATTTTTTTTACAACAAATCTCTCAAGATAAAAAAAAACAACAACAAAAAACCCAGACCCAAGACAGTACAACATAAGCTCACGTCACACATACAAATGATAGAATTACAAAATAACATGGGCATGAATAACAAACATCCAAATGTGAGGTAGTATCGAACATAATCGTGGACTTACAGTTTGTCCATCAAATGTCTCTTCAACAGCTTCTTAAACATTTGTTTAGAAGGAACTGATTTCAGACAGGGAGGTAGGTTATTCCACAATGTTCTTCCTGAATATGCAAGGCTTGATTTATAGAGATTATTATGGGGCCTGGGCAGAAACAGTCTATGGGTAGGCCTGTATATATTGACAGCAAAATTTTCCACAATTCTCTTTGGGGCTTTTCCGTTTAATATATTGAACATACATAGGTACTTGTTGAACTGTAGTCTGTCTTTAAGTGGAAGAATATCTAGTTCTTTGTAGTTGGTGGTGGTCAGTGTATTAGGATTCAATCAGATTAGTTTAACAGCTCTTTTATGTAGGTGGCTTATATGCTTTAGGTTTGTTTCACTGCCACTGTCCCATAAGGTAGAAACATAATTTATAAGAGATAGAATATGTGCATGAAAGAATAGTTTTCGTGACTGTAGATTTAGAAAATTTTTGATTTTCCTAAGTTGATACAATCTTACTGAGATTCTTTTTCCTAATGCAGCTATGTGATCTGACCAAGACAAATTGTTGTCAATTACTGCACCTAGTATTTTGTGTGAGACTACTTCTTCGATTTGTTGTCCATGGATATATATAGGCGCGAATGGAGAACGCAATTTCTGTCTTTTTTGCCGAGTAGTTATAAACATACATTTTGTTTTATTAGAATTAAGAGACATGTGATTGAGTTCTGTCCATTCGATAAGTTTATTGATATCTGCCTGCATATCATTCACAAGCTGGTTTGGATCATTGTTGTTACATTGAATTGATGTATCATCAGCAAACATTTGACATGAACAATGGATATGCAGAAGTAGGTCGTTAATATAAATGGAGAAAAGAAGTGGTCCTAGTATTGATCCCTGAGGTATTCCATATTCCACAGGTAATAAGGTTGATCTCCTAGGCCCGACTTCAACAAGTTGATGACGATTAGTGAGAAATGAGTCTAAAAATGATAATGCTTGGTTAGAAATTTTATAGCATTTTAATTTTTTGATAAGGAGAGAGTGGCTAATAATGTCAAAGGCTTTAGCAAAGTCTAGAAAAAGGACTCCTGTGATTTCATTATTATTGATATTCAAAAGACAATGCTCAATGAGTTGTATTAAGGCTGTATGGCAAGAATGGTTTTCACGAAAACCTGACTGGTTTTCATTAATTAGATCATATGTTTTAAAATGAGAATGTAAGTGAAACTGTATATGTTTTTCTAATGGTTTAGATAGGACTGACAGTATGGATATTGGTCTGTAGTTTGATGGATTGGTTCGGTCTCCTGATTTGTGTAAGGGTATTACTTTTGCTCGTTTAAACTTCATTGGGAAGTAATTCTTGTCAATACACAAGTTAAATATGTACGTTAGGGTGTCAGTTATAGCATATGCACTGATTTTTAATATTTGACTATTAATTTTGTCTAGGTCTTTTGATCTTGACTGTTTCAATTTGAGTATACTATTAAGCACTTCTGTTACTGTTATTGGGGGTATAACAAAATCAGATGAGATGCTCTTTGATGAACAGAATTGCTTTAATTCAATCAGCTCATTTGTTTCTGTTTTATCATTAGATATTATAGAGTCAGCAATGTTTGCAAAGTGAGAATTCAGGTTTTCTGCTGATATTTCTTTTATGACTTTTTGGGAGTTATGTCTTGAGTTATTAGTTAAGGTATTAATGGCTTTCCAAATTGCTTTTGGATTTTGGGCTGAAGATAGCAAATCTTGAAAGTATTTTGTTTTGGCTTTGCGCTTCATTGAATTGACTTTGTTTCTTTGCTTTTTATATTCATCTCTTTGCTTCGATTTTAATAAATAGTCTGTTAGATTCATTTCGTTTTCAATTTCTTT
>CM060346.1:4213001-4223001 GCA_030674155.1 Stramonita haemastoma
CTTACCACATTAGAACCCACACAGGAGAAAAGCCACACAAGTGCACATATTGTCATATGAAGTTTACCACAAAACAGGCTTTAACTCACCACATTAGAACCCACACAGGAGAAAAGCCACACAAGTGCACATATTGTCATATGAAGTTTACCAGGAAACAGGCTTTAACTGACCACATTAGAACCCACACAGGAGAAAAGCCACACAAGTGCACATATTGTCATATGAAGTTTACCACGAAACAGGCTTTAACTTACCACATTAGATCCCACACAGGAGAAAAGCCACACAAGTGCACATATTGTCATATGAAGTTTACCACAAAACAGGCTTTAACTTACCACATTAGAACCCACACAGGAGAAAAGCCACACAAGTGCACATATTGTCATATGAAGTTTATCACGAAACAGGCTTTAACTGACCACATTAGAACCCACACAGGAGAAAAGCCACACAAGTGCACATATTGTCATATGAAGTTTACCAGGAAACAGCATTAACTCACCACATTAGAACCCACACAGGAGAAAAACCACACAAGTGCACATATTGTGTAATATGAAGTTTACCAGGAAACAGGCTTTAATGACCACATTAGAACCACACAGGAGAAAAGCCACACGTGCACATTTTATTGTCATATGAAGTTTACCACAAAACAGGCTTTAATTCACCACATTAGAACCACACAGGAGAAAAGCCACACAAGTGCACATATTGTCATATGAAGTTTACCCAGAAACTGGCTTTAACTCACCACATTAGAACCCACACAGGAGAAAAACCATACACTTGTGCCTTTTGTGGAAAGAAGTTCACCCAAAAAGGAAATTTAAAAACACACACTCTACTTCACACAAAACACTGACCACAGTAATGCCCACACTATGGATGAGGGTCAGTCCCCAAATCCCAGGAATCTGCAAGCCTTGTTCTTTATACTTAATTGGACACTACAAAGTCATTCAGTTTGGATATGCTTTTAATTTATATGTTTGACATGATTATAATGATTCCTAAGAAATGAGATGAATATGTGTAATTTGTTGAATGTAAAATTTGAATGATTTGTTGCCAACCTTTAAAACTGATGCAACATTTGAAAAGTTGTACTTTTAAAAACTTATGTTCTAACATCTCTTAATCTATTTCACCTGCTGTTTCACGTTGTGGAAATCATACAGCCTTGGAAAAATACAAACATCAAAATCCAGGGAGGGAGGAGGGGGGTACATTGTAATGCTAATATATCACAGAACACAAATTCAATAACACTCAGGTCAATGTGCTAAATTTAGCTGCCCCTTCCTTTTACCTAGTCCACATGTGATCAGTTCCTGCTATAATCAGCACCAGCTGGCCCCATCTGGTTTGGGATAGGTTGAAATAATTAGCGCTGAGAGGAGCAGAAAATGGGGGAAACTAACTGTTGTTAATAGTATTTCATTTTTTATGTTTGTTCAGAAGCTTATTCACTGTAGAAATAATGTGTCATATTTTTCTTGAGGAAGGAAGGTGGCAGGATGGTTAAGACGTTTGCCTGCCAACAAGTATATCGTGTGGTTCTGGGTTCGTACCCACCCTTTCTTCCTAGTTTGACTAAAAAATCGAACTGAATATCAAAGTCATTCCGATAAGACTATAAACCAAGGCCCCATAAGCGAACGCATGTAGAACATCTGATGCACTAAAACCCCATTCCGCCTTTCAGAAGAACAGGCCATCGTGTGCCGGTAGGAGCGGATGACAAAATGATAAAAAAAAAATAACCACCAGTATGCACACAGGTGTCGTGTTTAGACACCATCCCTGTGGAAAATTCGGGGAGCTGGAGTCCCAGGGTGGCTGGGGCTGTATATGGCAACGTTCTGGCCGTTCTGCGATGGTACTGGAACCATTGAGACTGATGGGTGTCTACTACTACTACTTCTTGATTTGGCATGACGCTCTCAAAATGTACTGTATTTCGAATCATATTTGTAAAGAAAACGTTTTCGCATGGTTTATTATAGTTCATGAGAAATGCGTTAAATATCTACCAGTCTTAAGTATCTGAATGTTTGATTTTATTTTCCCCAAGCTTTCAAACTGTAGTTAGATTTTAGAAGCTATGTTTGTATAAACCCAAATGTTTTAAATGCGCTTTTCACTGAATTTTCCTGACGTGTACACAATTTTTTGGTTACTTTTTTAACTTCTGATTTACTAATAAATGGTCTTCTTTCAAAAACGCAGTTTCTTTGTGATGTGACTGTATGAAGGCGGGATCTGTAATGGGCATGAAGATCTGATCGCTGATAAGTGAGTGCTTAAAAAAATTATTAATTACTACTATTTACTTACTTACTTACTTACTTACTTACTTACTTACTTACTTACTTACTACTTACTTACTTACCTTTCTTACGCACGCACGCACGCACGCACGCACGCACGTACGCACGCACGCACATACACGCACACACCACACACACACACACACACACACACACACACACACACACACACACACACACACACACACACACACACACACTCACACGGGTTTGATATCCATTGATTTTTTTCCTCTGGAGTTAACATTAGTGCTGACTCCACTTCTCCCAAAATCTTTGGGATGAGACTGTAAACCAAGGCCCCGTTTGTGAACACACAGAGAACGTCTTGCACATATGTTAAATAATCCTCCGCTTTTCGTAAGAAAAGGCCATCGTGTGCAGGTGGGAACAGATTACAAGATTTACAAAACTGCATACACTCTGGGTTTGGTTGTAACAAGGCATATGAGTGTTTATTCCATTATCCTAGAAAAAGAATCAATGAATACATTAATAAATAAATTTATATAAATTAACACCACACCACACACACCACACACACACACACACACACACACACACACACGCAAACACACACACACACACGCGCGTGAGCTCGCGCGCGCACGCGCGCGCGCGCGCACACACACACACACACACACACACACACACACACACGTGAGCTCGCGCGCGCACGCACACACACACACACAAAACACACACACACACACACACCACACACACACACACACACACACACACACACACACTTACACACACCCGTGTAAATCTGTCATTATTTACAGCTTAACTGGTTGCAATTTTAATGACTTTAACATAATTATGTGCTACATAACCCATGATTGTTGTTTTTTTTCCATGTCTTACTTTGTGTGGATTCTAAATCAGTTTTATAAGCCATAAAATCTGCAGATTACAAGAATCATTCAAAATTTATATTAGATATAAAACACACAGACCACCTTCTAAGTTTAAGAGTCATGTTTGTTACTGTTCTTTGGGTTTCTTCACACATTGGATTGTACTCTAATGAATGGGTTGATTGGGCCGCTAAGAGAGGTGCGAGCAATAGAAGTGGAAACAGTGAGCTACATATTCCTTTATCTATCAAAGAAGGATATCATTTGTTAGAGCAAGCATCTTTAAGCAAGTTTAATGAAATAATACAAAAAGAACAGTTTGCAAAATGGGTTCCAACCTGGTAAAATTTGCGGAGGACAGTGCTCTTCTTAGACCATGATCTAGGAGAGGGAAACCTCCCCCCCCCCCCCGGGATTTTTGACTTTGTTTTTCTGAAAGCTTATGATGTTGGTAGAAGCATTTGACCTGTTACCCTCTGGATACAGGTTATTTCAGGAGTGAGAGGTGTATCAACAGTGCATTTTCCCTCTTTGCGCCCTATATTTAGGTTTTTGGGGTAGGGATGTTCACGCTGGGATTATTGCACAAAATCTGTCTTAACTTATCATAACTTTATTGTGAATAGCATCTAGTATAATTTTCCCGATTTATAGGCACAGTTTTTTGCTGACATATTTAAAACAAAACCACAGTGATGACTTTAGTGCGCGGCCGTCCGAACCGCACGCAGCTGAAATCTGTCTTACCACTCAACCACAGCCCAGCGCTGTTCCGTTCCCTCGCCAGCAGTTGAGCGGCACTTTCTCAACTCACGCCTTGTGTGTCCGGTGCCAGAAGTGTATCCAACTATCAGTGTGTTCCACAAAGTATGAATAAATAAGTCGAGATCAAGATGTTATTATTGATCAGAGAATGTCTGTAACACACATTAAGTACTGCAACAGCCATAAGTATAATTAATCAAGACTATGATTTTTTTTAGTTTCAATTTTGTTTCCCCAAGAAATTACACATAATATGCAGATCAGTCGCAAGCATGTGCACCATGTCACACACACACACACACACACACACACACACACACACACACACACACACACACACACACACACACACACACACCAAGCACATACAAGTGACACAGGATAACACACATCTACAAATAGAACAATGCTGAGGCAGACCATCAGCTGCACTGCCCACGGCCTTGGTGAACAAAAAAAAGGAAGGAAAAAAACCGCGGTCGTAATATGTTGTTCTTTTCAGTTCCGCGTCCTCCACCACAAACGTTGACAGAAATGCGGATAAGGCAAACTGTTGTGTAGTACTTTTAGTATCCATTTAACCATCATGTTTTAGGTCATTTTATTTCATTTATTTTTTTTTAAATTTTATTCTTTTATATCAAGGATAATGGAATAAGCACTCATGTGCTTTTTTTTTCATCTAGTCCCCATGTGTATGCAGTTGTGTAAATATTTTCATCTGTTCCCACTGGCACACAATGGCCTACTCTTTCGATAAGCGGAACATGATTTAACGTTTGGGCAAGACGTTCTGCATGCGTTCGCACACGGGGCCTCGGTTTACTGTCTCATCCAAAAGACTTTTGAGGAGAGTGGAGTCATTGGCAAGTGTGCAGTCTCTCACTGAAAGTGTATTTTATCTTCCCCATGTGACGTTTCCTGTATAAAATGAACATTTCAACATGGCAGATGAACATCCAGTGACATTCAAAAGTACACCCAGGTGCAAAAGAAAAACTACCAGGGGTGGGAGAATCTGTATAATTCATTTCCAAAATAACAGAAAAGAAAAGACTGTAACATAATGAAAGCAACAACAAAAACCTTCAAAAGTCTCTTACCTTGATGAGACGTTCTTCAGATGTGGCATGTCATAGACTAGATGAGATTTGTAATTGTTTTCCCAGAAGACCTTGACTTTACACGCCATGGTTATCACAGAAGCTGTTATGCACGGTTTACAAGTGTGAAATTTGCCAGGAAAAGAAAGCATGAGACAGGTAGTGAACAGGTTGCAGGACCATCAAAACCTAAAGGGACTGTTGCTACTTCAGGCCCATTGCTTCCAAAAGACTGTTGCATTTTTTGCAAGAAGAAATTCAAAAAGAAAGTTTCAAAAGGGATTCCATGTTTTGGAAAACTTGTAAAATGTGTAACCAAGACAGCAGAACTGTTTATACAGGATGCAGCCAAAACTAAACAGGATGACATTTTCACTCATTATCAAGATACAGATCTTGTAGCACGTGAAGCTCACTATCACGAGGGTTGTAGAAAAGACTATCTGAGATGTGAAGACAGGCTGCTGAAACATCAACAGACCAGAAAACTACTGAGCGGCTACAGGCACACCAGAGGGCATTTGAGTACATATGCGAGTATGATGAAGATGCAATAATCAGAGAATGACCATGGTAGGTGAGAAGTACTGTGAATACATGCAACAACATTCTCCTGACTTCTACAACCCAGGATACAAGACTTACAAACTGAAAGAAAAAATAATGAAACATTTTGGCTTCAGAATTTAGATTCTGGGCTCCGAACCACTGCAGTGATCTTGTTTATTGTGATGAACATGCACGGGGTCAGGCAATTGAGACAGCATTTGTGTCAACAGCTTCAGAAGAAAGACGTCTTGAGGAATCTGCACATGTTCTTTGTCAATACATTATGGATGCTTTCAGGGCAACACCTGATATGCCATGGCCTCCTTCTGCAGAATTTCTTCAGTCTGATCTGTTAAACCTCCAGATATCCTCACAGACTTTCTAAAAACACTGCTATCTGGAAAGAGTAGTTCTATGGAGCAACCCAAAACCACCAGATTGGCATCCTTAATTGCCCAGGACATATGCTAATCTGTGACAGGAGGGAAATGGAAAATGCCTTAACATGTTTTGCTTGGAATGTCTGTCAGATGTGTAACTGGCAGCTCTGAAATCATAAGTCTGTTGAATAGGTTTGGTCATGTTGCTGGATACAAAACCATTGTGCAACTTGAGACTGCTATGGCCAGTTCTGTACTTCAGTGCACAAGTCTTCTTCTTTCAACAGTGAGTTTGAGAAAGAACAAGGTTATCCATTTTTGCTGGGATAACTTTGACCTGAACAAGAAACTCCATCAGGAGCCAACACCACCCACTCCACTCAAGGCACTGTCATTCAAGAGGTTACTGGGGACACAATGCCTGACACTTTTCTGTCTCAGACAAAACCTCCTCCTCATTATCAGGACTGCCAATGCTCAGTGCAGTATGAGCCACATGATGTTCCTCCATGCTTTGCAAAAGTAAAGGCAGAACCTAAGTTGCATGTTGTGGAAACTCATTTCTCAAACACAGAGGCAGTCTACAAAGCTCAACTTGCTGATTTTTGGTGGATTTTTTTCTCCAGATTCCAGGCCACAAATGGAAATCAATTTGTCCATGGATGGGGAGGGTGGGTATCACTCACAGGAGAAGGGACAGAAAAGAAGCAGTCTACTGTGGACTATATGGCACCCATCCACCACCCTGTCACTGAACATCCACCTACTTTTTCGGATTGTACGGCATTGTCATTTCAATTTTCTGTTTTGTTTTTAAAATATAAGAAAGGCGTTTCTTGTGCAGTGGTGACATTAACATATGTTGATAGTCTGTTTAATACCCTTTATTTTGGTACCAAATTTGATATGATATGTGTCAGAATGTTTTTATATAAATAATGTAAATTACCCTCACCCCCTAAATATTTGCTTTCTGAAGGGTTACTATATTGAATTGCTTGTATATCCTGAAATAACCTGGTTACAGGAGGGTAACATATACCATAAAACGTAAATATAAACAAAGTTTCAGAAAAATGCACCTATAAATCCCCCCAGGGGGGGGGGAGGGGGGACTATGAAGGGACTAATGTCTATATAGTCTCATGGGAAGGACTTTTGGGGAGAGTGGAGTCAGCACTGATGTTAACTCCAGGGGGAAAATCCCCTTGAACGGGAATCGAGCCCGGGTCCTTAACGTAAGAGATATTTAGCCAGGGCCAGTTGTCATAATTTTCTGATAACTTTCAGAAGGTTCAGACTTTTCCGAGCTTCAGTATTTAAATATTTAATACTGACTCAGTGTGCTCATTCCAACACGTGAAATAATTATACCTACAAAAACTTCACCAAAATTTGATATTCAAAACTTTCTCATCTATTTGGAAAAAACCGGTAGAAAGAACTGGTAAGTTAGCCACGTGCGTGCGTGTGTGTGTGGTGTGTGTGTGTGTGTGTGTGTGTGTTGTGTGTGTGGACGCTTGTGTGCATGTGAGTGTGTGTGTGTGTATGAGTATGTGCGCGTGTGTGTATGCATGCATGCACACGCCTGTAAGCAAGCAAGCAAGCGCGCGCGCGCGGGTGTGTGTGTGTGTGTGTGTGTGTGTGTGTGTGTGTATTCATTTACTGCTCTTCAACATGTCCATTTCTGATGCTTTAATCACCCAGAATAGCAAGAACAGAGACCAACGTTCGTGTTACCAAGTACAACAATAAGGGAAGGAACTCTTCCCAATTTATCTAAGAAAACTCGTAACAAGACGCCTTTACAGAAAAAATAGTGTTGCTTCATGCCCATGTGTGTGTTTGGTTTTATTCGTGTATATCAAGGGAATTGGAATAAGCACTTATGGGCTTTTTTACATCCAGTCCCCGTAATTGTGCAGTTTTTGTAAATTTGCCATCTATTCCCTTCCGGCACACAATGGTGTGCCCTTCCGAAAAGCGGAAAATGTTCGGCGTGCGTTCACACACACACAGGTCTCGATTTGTAGTCTTATCCAAAGGACACACGCGCGTGTGTGTGTGCATTAGTGTGTGTGTGTTGTGGAGCATGTGTGTGTGTGCATGTGTGTTTGTGCATGTGTGTTTGTGTGTGTGCATGTGTGTGTGTGTGTGTGCATGTGTGTGTGTATGTGTGTATGTGTGTGTGTGTGTGTGTGTGTTCAAAATAGAAAGAACAGGCACCTACTACATGTGACGATGAACACCAATAAGGGAAGAAACTCTACCCAATGTAGGCTATTTATAAAATCGTGACTTAACAAGACGTCTTCACGTCAAATGCGTTGCTTCATGCCCACCTGTGTGTTTATTTATTTCTTCTTTTATATTGAAGATAGCAGAATAAACACCCATGTGTTTTTTTTACATCCAGTCCCCATGTCTATGAATTTTTGTCAATTTTGTCATCTGTTCTCTTCCGAAAAGTGTAACAGGTTTTTGGGATGGAGAGCCTAGTGGTCAGAGCATTGCGCTGGGAATTTGACAACCCGGGTTCGAGTCCGGTTGGGGAAAATTTTCTCCTGAAGTTAACATCAGTGCTGACTCCACTCTCCCCAAAAGTCCTTCGGATGACTAAACCAGGCCCCATGTGCGAATGCACGCAGAACATCCTGCGCTCACGTTAAATCTTGCTCCGCTTTTCGTAAGAGTAGGCCATCGTGTGCCGGTGGGAACAGATGACATTTACAAAACTGCATACACACGGGGACTGGATGTAAAAAAGCACAAGAGTGCTTATCCCATTTCCTCGATAGAAAAGACTAAATCAATCAAATCAAGGTGTGCCCATACTGGTCTGCACACAGACCTGGTTTATAGTGTCATAAGAGGGACTTTTGGAGGCTGTGGAGTCGGCACTGATGCTAACTCCAGAGGGAAAAATCCTCTTGAGCAAGATTCGAACCCAGGTCAGCAGATCACGTGCGCATCACTCTGACCGCCAGGTTATCCTGTTGTTGCTGTTGTTGTTGTTTGAGTGCGTGCATGCGTACATGCGTTCGTGCGAGCGTGGCTGCGCGTGTGTAGGAGGAGGAAGAGATTCATTAATCAGGTGGTTTTCGGCTGTGGTATATACAGTCTATAAAAAATTTTAAAACAAAGACCTATAGAAAACCATCACACACACACACACACACACACACACACACACACACACACACACATTTATATTTTTGTGGTTAAGCCTAAGGCCTTTTTTGTTTGTTTTATTGTTTTTTTATGTGCAAGGGCGTTCCTTTATCAGTATAATCAATTTTCACTATAGTATTGTGTCTGCTGTCTGTGTTTTCCCCCCTTCCCGTCTGTTCCAACCTTTTTTTTTGTGCTAGTGTTGTGTTTTGTTTTGTTCTGGGTTTTTTATTCAGTGGTGATGGGTATTATCATATTGTATTGTTATTGTGGGTTGTTTTTCTTTTTCCAATTTTGCTTGTATTTTTTCTTTTGACTTTTGATATTTTTACTCCTTTATATATATAAAACATGAATTGAAAGTATGGAGATATTGTAACCTGATATAAATTGTTTGATTGACATTTTTTTTCAAAACAATGGTATAAGTGATATGGTAACTGATAATATTTATTTGTTTAAACACTTCATCATTTTTTTTTAAATCTCTAAATGTGTGCACACTCGTATGTGGCACATACGTACTCGTGTGGTGAACGTGCCCACGCCCACGTGTTTGTGTGGGGGGGTGAGGGTGGAGGACGGGTGTGTGTGTTGGGGGGGAGTGGTGTGTGTGTGTGTGTGTGTGTGTGTGTGTGTGTGTGTGTGTGTGTGTGTGTGTGTTGTCAGTTTGTCCATACCATCAGTGCTGCATCTTCCTTTTCTGAAACCTGCTTCAGTTATAAACATCAATTTCTGTTTTTTGAATGATGAAAAAATCTGTTTTTTTTCATATGTTGACATGGAGTCTGCTGCAATGGTGACTACAGACTAACTATAACCATAATCAT
>CM060346.1:4225501-4228001 GCA_030674155.1 Stramonita haemastoma
TAACCAAACTTTTAGCATATCAATATTTAAACATTTCAACATTGAAAATACATGCATACTAATAAACACTTGTTATCGACCAGTCACTCACCCATGCCTGCTATATGTTAGGTACCAATGTGAAACACACGCGCACACATACACAAATTCACACACACATACATACATCACACACACATACACACACAAACACACACACACACACACACACACACCACACACACACACGCACACGCGCGCGCGCGCACGTACACACACACACTGCACAAATGACATATACAAACATCATATATACATGCAAACATACACACTTATCGCGCGTAAGTGCACGGGTGCATTATTCTGCGCAATAATAGCACAAAAATACCCAGTGGTGAACAAGTAAAATTTACAAGTCATTTTCAACACTGTTATTCATGAGATATATTTTCAAGTGTCTTTTAAATTGGGTTTTGCTTGTTGTACTTTTTAGATCAATTGGGAGATTATTCCAGAAATGGCTACCCCAATACAAAAACTTGACTTGTAGAGATCATTTCTAGGTCTCGGAAACGTTAGCAAATGATTATGCTTGTGCTGATTTATTTCGAAGGATTGTTTAATCTTTGGAGGAGCATTTCCGTTTATAACATTATGCATGCACACAGCTCTGTTGAAAAAAAGTCTTTTACGGAAGGTCAGTATATTTATTTGCTTGTAATCAGAAACCGTCAGTGAGCTTGACTTTAACAGAACCAGCTTAAGTGCTCTTTTATATAAACGGTGGATAATTTTCAAATTTGTTTGACTGCATTTGTCCCATAGTGTTGATGCATAGTCGATGATAGGCTGGCAAAACATGGCCACAAAAGAAGAGTTTACGGGAATGGTTGTGGAGAAAGTTCTTTATCTTAGATAGCTGAAGTAACCTGTCAGAGAGACGTTTTCCCAGAGACATCACGTGATCTGTCCAAGTCAAGCTCTTGTCAATAGTGATACCTAGTATTTTATGAGAATCCACTTCTTCAATTAATCGTGTGTGTGTGTGTGTGGTGTGTGTGTGTGTGTGTGTGTGTGTGTGTGTGTGTGTGTGTGTGTGTTTATATTTTTCAAAAATTAGAATTTCTTTTTTTATTCTTTTATATCGAGGATAATGGGATAAGCACTCTTGTGCTATTTTTACATCCGGTCCCTGTGTGTATGCAGTTTTGTAATTATCATTTGTTCCCACCCACACACGATGGCCTACTCTTACGAAAAGCGGAACAGGATTTAACGTGTGCGCAAGATGTACTGCGTGCGTTTACACACACACGTGTGTGTGTGTGTGTGTGTGTGTGTGTGTGTGTGTGTGTGTGTGTGTGTGTGTGTGTGTTGTGTGTGTGTGTGTGTGTGTGTGTGTGTGTGTGTGTGTGTGTGTGTGTGTGTGTGTGTGTGTGTGTGTGTGTGGTGTGTGTGTGTGTGTGTGCATGGAAGTGTGTGTGGGTGTGTGTGTGTGTGGCATGGGAGTGTGTGTGTGTGTGTGTTTTGTGTTGTGTGTGTGTGTGTGTGTGTGTGTGTGTGTGTGTGTGTGTGTGAATCAATCAATCAATCAATCAAATTGTTGTTTCCAGATGGTACATTGAATAAGCCTCGATTTGCTTTTTTCCATCAAGCCATCTATCTAAAGAAAAGAAAAAAAATCAGACCAACAACAACAAACAAAACAAAACAAAACAAAAAAAAACAACAACAAAAAACAAAGCAGAAAATCCCTAGCAAACAATAAAACCAACACAAGAAAGAAAAAGGGAAAAAACAAACAAACAAATAAAACAACATCAATCATTTCACCAAGATTAATTAGCTAACATGATTTCAACAGCCTTAAAATAAAATATCCCTATAGATAATACAAGCAACAGCAATAACAGCAAAAACAACAACAAAAAAAAAAAAACCACTCAAAAGTCATACACACACACACGCACACATACACACACCTACACACACACTACTCTTACGAAAAGCGGAACAGGATTTAACGTGTGTGCGCAAGATGTTCTGCGTGCGTTCACAAACACGTGTGTGTGTGTGTGTGTGTGTGTGTGTGTGTGTGTGTGTGTGTGTGTGTGTGTGTGTGTGTGTGTGTGTGTGTGTGTGTGTGTGTATGCGCGTGTGCTTATTTATTTATTTTTATTTATTCTTTTATATCGAGGATAACAGAATAAGCAACATGTGCTTTTTTTCATCCGGTCCCCGTGTGTATGCAGTTTTTGTAAATATTGTCTTCTGTTCCCACCGGCACACGATGGCCTACTCTTACGAAAAGCGGAACAGGATTTAACGTGTGCGCAAGATGTTCTGCGTGCGTTCGCACACGGGGCCTCGGTTTAAAGTCTCATCCGAAGGACTTTTGGGGAGAGTGGAGTCAGCACTGATGTTAACTCCAGGAAGAAAATGTCCTCGACCGGATTCGAACCCGGGTCTTCAAATTGCCAGCGCAATGTTCTGACCACTAGGCTATCCGCCCCCCTGTGTG
>CM060346.1:4233001-4255501 GCA_030674155.1 Stramonita haemastoma
CAAGAATATTTAGATTCAAGCCAATACACACACAGCAAACCTCACACATTCAAAAGACTTGACACTCAGGGGGATCCTGTGTGTGCAAGTGGTTGTAAAGGGGAAGAGCAGGGGTGGAGGTAGCTTGCTGCTGCTATTACCGTAAAATCCCTAGCATACCCCCCCCCCCCCCCCCCCCCCCCCCCCCCCTGTGCACTGATTTAGGGCAAAATTGGGGGGTGGGCGTTTGCTAGGGATAGACCCCTTTGCACAAAGTAATTTTTGTGCTCAACCTTGTAATTGAGTGAATACAAACCGAATACAGACCCCGAAAGCAGGCAAGTTAGGTTGTGTGAGTAGAAGTGAAGGAAAATAGAAAAAAAGGGACTTTGAGGCAAAGAAGGCCAGAAAGTTCCATAGCAACTGAAGAAGTTGATCCTCAAAGTCTGCAGGGACCTTTTGGCTTGAGCTGGTTCCCTGTCAACAAGACCAAGTGGCGCTGTTTCCAGGACTTAACCATGTCTGATGCCGAGAAGCCCACCACATTGAAAGCACCAGCCAGTTCCATCGCTTTCTGTTGTAGGTCCGTGTTTGGCAATACCCTGCCTTCAGATCTTTCATCTTCCAGATAATGCAGCACACCTTGGTCCACATGTTCAGACCTAACTGCTGGTCCTTTTGACAGATTCCGTTTTTGTTTCTTTTCCGTACTGCTGTTGAAGTCTATCTCTGTTTTCAGTCCATTCCCTGATCCTCTTCCTATCCACAGAAAACAGCACGTTCCAAAACATTCCCACCTGCTTCGTTATCCAGATACTGGAGGGCTTCCAATTTGAAAGATACAGTGTAAGAAAGGAAAAAAGGAAAGAAACACAAAAAGTCTCCACAAATCCTACTGAAAGTGAGCATAGTCTCTTTGAAAAAAGCAAGGTGGGCGTTTGCTAGGTAGTTACCCCTGTGCACAACAGTTTGCCCGAAGTAGGAGGTGGGCGTTTGCTAGATGGTGGGCTTATGCTAGGGATTTTACGGTAATAGTAGAAAACCAGGATAACAAGACTAAACAGTCTGTGGCAAAGGGAGAGGGAGAGCTCAGGGTTCTGATTTCGCGCGCTTTTAGATAGGTTAATATGGGCAAAGCAAAAACACGAAAAAGCTTTTATATACAGTGCACATTGTGTGTTCGTGGTGCACTGTTCTGATTGGTGGTTATTTCAATACACCAGTCTAAGCTTGTGTGGGTGTGGGTGTACACGCGTGCTGCACGTGCATACGTGCGTGCGCGCATGTTTGTGTGTGTGTCCGTGTGTGTGTGCGTGTGTGTGTGTGTGTGCAAAGTAGTGTAGAATAGGGTCCTGCTGCCCTGGGCTCTGGAACTGCGGAAAAGTGCGGGGGCAAGGTCCCGAAAACGGCGTTTGCGTCACAATGCTTCTAGTTCTCTAGCTCTTATTCATGGGGGGTGGGTATGCATGCGCGCGTGCGCGCGTTCGCTGGTGTTTGTGTGTGCGGCTTTTTTGTGTTTGCGGGTGTGGAGGGGACCCGGCAGATTACTGTGGTGCATGATGTTGTATGGAATTATTATTGGATGGTGTTGTAGGGGTGATTTTTGCGTACACTGTACCCTGTTATTATGCGACAGACTTGGCTCTGTACAAGCGGGGTTGCCATTTTGCGGGCCGTGGTGTCGCCACAATTCCAGTGCCACACGCATCCAAAATGGTTGTCCAGTTTGTCTGCGTAGTGTAGAATAGGGTCCTGCTGCCCTGGGCTCTGGAACTGCGGAAAAGTGCGGGGGGCAAGGTCCCGAAAACGGCGTTTGCGTCACAATGCTTCTAGTTCTCTAGCTCTTATTCATGGGAGGGTGGGTATGCATGCGCGCGTGCGCGCGTTCGCTGGTGTTTGTGTGTGCGGCTTTTTTGTGTTTGCGGGTGTGGAGGGGACCCGGCAGATTACTGTGGTGCATGATGTTGTATGGAATTATTATTGGATGGTGTTGTAGGGGTGATTTTTGCGTACACTGTACCCTGTTATTATGCGACAGACTTGGCTCTGTACAAGCGGGGTTGCCATTTTGCGGGCCGTGGTGTCGCCACAATTCCAGTGCCACACGCATCCAAAATGGTTGTCCAGTTTGTCTGCGTAGTGTAGAATAGGGTCCTGCTGCCCTGGGCTCTGGAACTGCGGAAAAGTGCGGGGGGCAAGGTCCCGAAAACGGCGTTTGCGTCACAATGCTTCTAGTTCTCTAGCTCTTATTCATGGGAGGGTGGGTATGCATGCGCGCGTGCGCGCGTTCGCTGGTGTTTGTGTGTGCGGCTTTTTTGTGTTTGCGGGTGTGGAGGGGACCCGGCAGATTACTGTGGTGCATGATGTTGTATGGAATTATTATTGGATGGTGTTGTAGGGGTGATTTTTGCGTACACTGTACCCTGTTATTATGCGACAGACTTGGCTCTGTACAAGCGGGGTTGCCATTTTGCGGGCCGTGGTGTCGCCACAATTCCAGTGCCACACGCATCCAAAATGGTTGTCCAGTTTGTCTGCGTAGTGTAGAATAGGGTCCTGCTGCCCTGGGCTCTGGAACTGCGGAAAAGTGCGGGGGGCAAGGTCCCGAAAACGGCGTTTGCGTCACAATGCTTCTAGTTCTCTAGCTCTTATTCATGGGAGGGTGGGTATGCATGCGCGCGTGCGCGCGTTCGCTGGTGTTTGTGTGTGCGGCTTTTTTGTGTTTGCGGGTGTGGAGGGGACCCGGCAGATTACTGTGGTGCATGATGTTGTATGGAATTATTATTGGATGGTGTTGTAGGGGTGATTTTTGCGTACACTGTACCCTGTTATTATGCGACAGACTTGGCTCTGTACAAGCGGGGTTGCCATTTTGCGGGCCGTGGTGTCGCCACAATTCCAGTGCCACACGCATCCAAAATGGTTGTCCAGTTTGTCTGCGTAGTGTAGAATAGGGTCCTGCTGCCCTGGGCTCTGGAACTGCGGAAAAGTGCGGGGGGCAAGGTCCCGAAAACGGCGTTTGCGTCACAATGCTTCTAGTTCTCTAGCTCTTATTCATGGGAGGGTGGGTATGCATGCGCGCGTGCGCGCGTTCGCTGGTGTTTGTGTGTGCGGCTTTTTTGTGTTTGCGGGTGTGGAGGGGACCCGGCAGATTACTGTGGTGCATGATGTTGTATGGAATTATTATTGGATGGTGTTGTAGGGGTGATTTTTGCGTACACTGTACCCTGTTATTATGCGACAGACTTGGCTCTGTACAAGCGGGGTTGCCATTTTGCGGGCCGTGGTGTCGCCACAATTCCAGTGCCACACGCATCCAAAATGGTTGTCCAGTTTGTCTGCGTAGTGTAGAATAGGGTCCTGCTGCCCTGGGCTCTGGAACTGCGGAAAAGTGCGGGGGGCAAGGTCCCGAAAACGGCGTTTGCGTCACAATGCTTCTAGTTCTCTAGCTCTTATTCATGGGAGGGTGGGTATGCATGCGCGCGTGCGCGCGTTCGCTGGTGTTTGTGTGTGCGGTTTTTTGTGTTTGCGGGTGTGGGGGGACCGGCAGATTACTGTGGTGCATGATTTGTATGAATATTATTGATGGTGTTGTAGGGGTGATTTTGCGTCACTGTACCTGTTTTATGCGACAGACTGGCTCTGTACAGCGGGGTTTGCCATTTTCGGGCCGTGGTGTCGCCACATTCAGTGCCACACGCATCAAATGGTTGTCCGTTGCTGCTAGTGTAGATGGGTCTGCTGCCGGGCTCTGGAACGCGGAAAGTGCGGGGCAAGGTCCCGAAAACGGCGTTGCGTCACAATGCTTCTAGTTCTTAGCTCTTATTCATGGGAGGTGGGTAGATGCGCGCGTGCGCGCGTTCGCTGGTGTTTGTGTGTGCGTTTTTGTGTTTGCGGGTGTGGAGGGGACCGGCAGATTACTGTGGTGCATGATTGTATGAATTATTATTGGATGGTTTGTAGGGTGATTTTTGCGTACACTGTACCTGTTATTATGCGAAGACTTGCTCGTACAAGCGGGGTTGCCATTTGCGGGCCGTGGTGTCGCCACATTCCAGTGCCACACGCATCCAAAATGGTTGTCCAGTTTGTCTGCTAGTGTAGAATGGGTCCTGTCCTGGGCTCTGGAACGCGGAAAAGTGCGGGGGCAAGGTCCCGAAAACGGCGTTTGCGTCACAATGCTTCTAGTTCTTAGCTCTTATTCTGGGAGGGGGGTATGCATGCGCGCGTGCGCGCGTTCGTGTGTTTGTGTGTGCGGTTTTTTGTGTTTGCGGGTGTGGGGACCCGGCAGATTACTGTGTGCATGTTTTATGAATATTATTGGATGGTGTTGTAGGTGATTTTGCGTACACTGTACCCGTTATTATGCACAGACTGGCTCTGTACAAGCGGGGTTGCATTTTGCGGCCGTGGTGTCGCCACAATCCAGTG
The DNA here is from genome assembly GCA_030674155.1 of Stramonita haemastoma. Classification (NCBI taxonomy): domain Eukaryota; kingdom Metazoa; phylum Mollusca; class Gastropoda; order Neogastropoda; family Muricidae; genus Stramonita; species Stramonita haemastoma. The sequence continues at coordinate 4,237,412 of CM060346.1, forward strand.
CCACACGCATCCAAAATGGTTTCCAGTTTGTCTGCTAGGTAAATAGGGTCTGCTGCCTGGCTCTGGAACGCGGAAAAGTGCGGGGGGCAAGGTCCCGAAAACGGCGTTTGCGTCACAATGCTTCTAGTTCTTAGCTCTTATCATGGGAGGGTGGGTATGCATGCGCGCTGCGCGCGTTCGCTGGTGTTTGTGTGTGCGGTTTTTGTGTTTGGGGTGTGGAGGGGACCCGGCAGATTACTGGTGCATGATTTGTATGAATTATTATTGGATGTGTTGTAGGGGTGATTTTGCGTACACTGTACCCTGTTTTTGCGACAGACTGGCTTGTACAAGCGGGGTTGCCATTTGCGGGCCGTGGTGTCGCCACAATTCCAGTGCCACACGCATCAAAATGGTTGTCTTTGTCTGCTAGTGTAGAATAGGTCCTGCTGCCCTGGCTTGGAACTGCGGAAAAGTGCGGGGGGCAAGTCCGAAAACGGCGTTTGCGTCACAATGCTTCTAGTTCTTAGCTCTTATCATGGAGGGTGGGTTGCATGCGCGCGTGCGCGCGTTCGCTGTGTTTGTGTGTGCGGTTTTTTGTGTTTGCGGTGTGGAGGGGACCGCAGATTACTGTGGGCATGATTTGTATGAATTATTATTGGAGGGTTGTAGGTGATTTGCGTACACTGTACCCTTTATTATCGACAGACTGGCTCTGTACAAGCGGGGTTGCCATTTTGCGGCCGTGTGTCGCCACAATTCAGTGCCACACGCACCAAAATGGTTGTCCAGTTGTCTGCTAGTGTAGAATAGGGTCTGTGCCCTGGGTCTGGAATGCGGAAAAGTGCGGGGGGCAAGGTCCCGAAACGGCGTTTGCGTCACATGCTTCTAGTTCTTAGTCTTATCATGGGGGGTGGTATGCATGCGCGCGTGCGCGCGTTGCTGGTGTTTGTGTGTGCGGTTTTTTGGTTTGCGGTGTGGAGGGACCCGCAATTACTGTGGTGCATGATTGTATGGAATTATTTTGATGGTGTTGTAGGGTGATTTTTGCGTACACTGTACCCTGTTATTATGCGACAGACTGGCTCTGTACAAGCGGGTGCCATTTTGCGGGCCGTGGTCGCCCAATTCCAGTGCCACACCACCAAATGTTTCCAGTTGTCTGCGAGTGTGAATAGGGTCCTGCGCCTGGGCTCTGGAACGCGAAAAGTCGGGGCAGTCCCGAAAGCGTTTGCGTCCAAGCTCTAGTTCTTACTTTTTCATGGAGGGTGGGTATGTGCGCGCGTGCGCGCGTTCGCTGGTGTTTTGTGTGCGGTTTGTGTTGCGGTGTGGAGGGACCGGCAGATTATGTGTGCATGATGTTGTATGGTTATATGGATGGTGTTGTAGGGGTGATTTTTGCGTACATGTACCCGTTTGCGACAGATGGCTTGTACAAGCGGTTGCCTTTGCGGGCCGTGGGTCGCCACAATTCGTGCCACACGCATCAAGGTTGTCCAGTTTCTGGTTGTGAATAGGTCCTGCTGCCCGGCTCTGACGCGGAAAAGTGCGGGGGCAAGGTCCCGAAACGCGTTTGCGTCACATGCTTTTTTCTAGCTTTATTCATGGGAGGGTGGTATGCATGCCGCGTGCGCGCGTCCTGGTTTTTGTGTGCGGTTTTTTGTGTTTGCGGGTGTGGAGGGGACCCGCAGATACTGGTGCTGATTGTATGAATATTATGGATGGTTGTAGGTGATTTTGCGTCACTGTACCTGTTATTGGACAGATTGGTCTGTACAAGGGTTGCCTTTGCGGCCGTGGTTTGTATGAATTATTATTGGATGGTGTTGTAGGGGTGATTTTTGCGTACACTGTACCCTGTTATTATGCGACAGACTGGCTCTGTACAAGCGGGGTTGCCATTTTGCGGGCCGTGGTGTCGCCACAATTCCAGTGCCACACGCATCCAAAAGGTTGTCCAGTTTGTCTGCATTGTAGAATAGGGTCCGCTGCCCTGGGCTCTGGAACGCGGAAAAGTGCGGGGGGCAAGGTCCCGAAACGGCGTTTGCGTCACAATGCTTCTAGTTCTTAGCTCTTATCATGGAGGGTGGGTATGCATGCGCGCGTGCGCGCGTTCGCTGGTGTTTGTGTGTGCGGTTTTTTGTGTTTGCGGGTGTGGAGGGGACCCGGCAGATTACTGTGGGCATGATTTGTATGAAATTATTATTGGATGGTGTTGTAGGGGTGTTTTTTGCGTACACTGTACCCTGTTATTATGCGACAGACTGGGCTCTGTACAAGCGGGGTTGCCATTTTGCGGGCCGTGGTGTCGCCACAATTCCAGTGCCACACGCATCCAAAATGGTTGTCCAGTTTGTCTGCATAGTGTAGAATAGGGTCCTGCTGCCCTGGGCTCTGGAACCGCGGAAAAGTGCGGGGGGCAAGGTCCCGAAAACGGCGTTTGCGTCACAATGCTTCTAGTTCTTAGCTCTTATCATGGGAGGGTGGGTATGCATGCGCGCGTGCGCGCGTTCGCTGGTGTTTGTGTGTGCGGTTTTTTGTGTTTGCGGGTGTGGAGGGGACCCGGCAGATTACTGTGGTGCATGATATTGTATGAAATTATTATTGGATGGTGTTGTAGGGGTGATTTTTGCGTACACTGTACCCTGTTATTATGCCACAGACTGGGCTCTGTACAAGCGGGTTGCCATTTTGCGGGCCGTGGTGTCGCCACAATTCCAGTGCCACACGCATCCAAAATGGTTGTCCAGTTTGTCTGCATGTGTAGAATAGGGTCCCTGCTGCCCTGGGCTCTGGAACCGCGGAAAAGTGCGGGGGCAAGGTCCCGAAAACGGCGTTTGCGTCACAATGCTTCTAGTTCTTTAGCTCTTATTCATGGGAGGGTGGGTATGCATGCGCGCGTGCGCGCGTTCGCTGGTGTTTGTGTGTGCGGTTTTTTGTGTTTGCGGGTGTGGAGGGGACCCGGCAGATTACTGTGGTGCATGATATTGTATGAAATTATTATTGGATGGTGTTGTAGGGGTGATTTTGCGTACACTGTACCCTGTTATTATGCACAGACTGGCTCTGTACAAGCGGGGTTGCCATTTTGCGGGCCGTGGTGTCGCCACAATTCCAGTGCCACACGCATCCAAAATGGTTGTCCAGTTTGTCTGCATGTGTAGAATAGGGTCCTGCTGCCCTGGGCTCTGGAACCGCGGAAAAGTGCGGGGGGCAAGTCCCGAAAACGGCGTTTGCGTCACAATGCTTCTAGTTTTAGCTCTTATTCATGGGAGGGTGGGTATGCATGCGCGCGTGCGCGCGTTCGCTGGTGTTTGTGTGTGCGGTTTTTTGTGTTTGCGGGTGTGGAGGGGACCCGGCAGATTACTGTGGTGCATGATATTGTATGAAATTATTATTGGATGGTGTTGTAGGGGTGATTTTTGCGTACACTGTACCCTGTTATTATGCACAGACTGGGCTCTGTACAAGCGGGGTTGCCATTTTGCGGGCCGTGGTGTCGCCACAATTCCAGTGCCACACGCATCCAAAATGGTTGTCCAGTTTGTCTGCATGGTGTAGAATAGGGTCCTGCTGCCCTGGGCTCTGGAACCGCGGAAAAGTGCGGGGGCAAGGTCCCGAAAACGGCGTTTGCGTCACAATGCTTCTAGTTCTTAGCTCTTATTCATGGAGGGTGGGTATGCATGCGCGCGTGCGCGCGTTCGCTGTGTGTGCGGTTTTTTTGTGTTTGCGGTGTGGAGGGGACCCGGCAGATTACTGTGGTGCATGATATTGTATGGAATTATTATTGGATGGTGTTGTAGGGGTGATTTTTGCGTGCACTGTACACTGTTATTATGCGACAGACTTGGCTCTGTACAAGCGGGGTTGCCATTTTGCGGGCCGTGGTGTCGCCACAATTCCAGTGCCACACGCATCCAAAATGGTTGTCCAGTTTGTCTGCATAGTGTAGAATAGGGTCCTGCTGCCCTGGGCTCTGGAACTGCGGAAAAGTGCGGGGGGCAAGGTCCCGAAAACGGCGTTTGCGTCACAATGCTTCTAGTTCTCTAGCTCTTATTCATGGGAGGTGGGTATGCATGCGCGCGTGCGCGCGTTCGCTGGTGTTTGTGTGTGCGGCTTTTTTGTGTTTGCGGGTGTGGAGGGGACCCGGCAGATTACTGTGGTGCATGATATTGTATGGAATTATTATTGGATGGTGTTGTAGGGGTGATTTTTGCGTGCACTGTACCCTGTTATTATGCGACAGACTTGGCTCTGTACAAGCGGGGTTGCCATTTTGCGGGCCGTGGTGTCGCCACAATTCCAGTGCCACACGCATCCAAAATGGTTGTCCAGTTTGTCTGCATAGTGTAGAATAGGGTCCTGCTGCCCTGGGCACTGGAACTGCGGAAAAGTGCGGGGGGCAAGGTCCCGAAAACGCGTTTGCGTCACAATGCTTCTAGTTCTCTAGCTCTTATTCATGGGAGGTGGGTAGCAGCGCGCGTGCGCGCGTTCGCTGGTGTTTGTGGGCGGTTTTTTGTGTTGCGGGTGTGGAGGGACCCGGCAGATTACTGTGGTGCATGATATTGTATGGAATTATTATTGGATGGTGTTGTAGGGTGATTTTTGCGTACACTGTACCCTGTTATTATGCGACAGACTGGCTCTGTACAAGCGGGGTTGCCATTTGCGGCCGTGGTGTCGCACAATTCAGTGCCACACGCATCCAAAATGGTTGTCCAGTTTGTCTGCATAGTGTAGAATAGGGTCCTGCTGCCCTGGCTCTGAACTGCGGAAAGTGGGGGCAGTCCCGAAACGGCGTTGCGTCACAATGCTTCTAGTTCTCTAGCTCTTATTCATGGGAGGGTATGCATCCGCGTGCGCGCGTTCGCTGGTGTTTGGTGCGGTTTTTTGTTGGGGTGGGGGGACCGCAGATAGTGCTGATATGATGATATATTGAGGTTGAGGGATTTTGCGTCACTCCCTTTATTTGCGACGCTTGCTCGTACAAGGGTTGCATTTGCGCCGGGCGCCACAATCATGCCCACGCATCCAAATGGTTCCAGTTTGTTGCATATGTAGAAAGGCGTGCTGGGCTTGGATGCGGAAGTGGGGGCAGTCCAACGCGTTGCGTCACATGCTCTAGTCTCTACTCTTATATAGTGTAGAATAGGGTCCTGCTGCCCTGGGCTCTGGAACTGCGGAAAAGTGCGGGGGGCAAGGTCCCGAAAACGGCGTTTGCGTCACAATGCTTCTAGTTCTCTAGCTCTTATTCATGGGAGGGTGGGTATGCATGCGCGCGTGCGCGCGTTCGCTGGTGTTTGTGTGTGCGGTTTTTTTGTGTTTGCGGGTGTGGGGGGACCCGGCAGATTACTGTGGTGCATGATATTGTATGGAATTATTATTGGATGGTGTTGTAGGGGTGATTTTTGCGTACACTGTACCCTGTTATTATGCGACAGACTTGGCTCTGTACAAGCGGGGTTGCCATTTTGCGGGCCGTGGTGTCGCCACAATTCCAGTGCCACACGCATCCAAAATGGTTGTCCAGTTTGTCTGCATAGTGTAGAATAGGGTCCTGCTGCCCTGGGCTCTGGAACTGCGGAAAAGTGCGGGGGGCAAGGTCCCGAAAACGGCGTTTTGCGTCACAATGCTTCTAGTTCTCTAGCTCTTCTTCTTCTTCTCATTGGTTTAATGTCCGTTCACTACAAGGTGATTTAGACAATGGTACATTCACGTTAAGAATGCACTGAAAAGGGGATGAGGGGAAAAAGTGAAAGGATAAAGAAAATAATGGATGATGATAATTTTATACAATTTCATTTATAGTAACTGACCTACTGGTGACTGGCAAATACTTGCTGCAACTGATATTAGGACATGCGACTCGGAATCATACAGAACACTTTGGAAATTTCCGTATTTTTCCCTTAGATCTATCCCTTTGCTTTTATACGAGGCAATGAGCATAGGGCAATCAAACAGTATATGAAGGACTGATAAAATAGCAGAACAAGTACAGAAAACATCTTTTGAATATTTAGTTTTCCAAGCATTTAGACGTAATTTATGAATTATAATTTCTATATTTCGTGGGCAACACAAACGATTTAAGTGAAATCTAAAAAACTTTGAATATACAGAGTTTGCAAGAATTGAAATAATTTCAAATGAAGATAAACGCAGACCTATACTATTAATCATTATGTCACTTGTACATTCTGAAGCACCGCGTTTTGCCAGAGAATCTACCAATTCATTCCAGTAAAGACCGCAATGTGATGGCACCCAGCAAAATGTTATCCCAATACCTTTAGAAGCAAGAGAATGCACAAGGAACTTGATTTCAAAAATAACATCATTTCTCAATTTAGAGTCCCAATGTTTTAAAGCCAGTAAAACTGATTTTGAATCAACCATTGATAAAAAGAACTAGACAAGTTTTTTCTCCAGATAACTCCAATCCATTCTCTTTCATGTAATTACTAAGTTTATTCAGTTCAACCTGATAAATCTTTTGAACATATTTTATCACTCTACTTTTCGTATTCTTTTTAAGAGAAGTGTTGATCCACATCGCAATGTCATCTGCATACTGAACAATAGTCGTATTTTTTGACAATGCCTGAGGAAGATCATGAATTAAAATAGAGAATAATAATGGTGCCAAAATTGCTCCCTGGGGTATTCCCATATCAACAGATTTAAAGTCTGAATGTACACCATTCACTTTGGTACAGATTGATCTTTCAGACAGAAAATCCTTTAAGTATTGAAACATTATGCCTCTAACGCCGATATTTTTCAATTTATATAATAACCTCGTATGCCAAACCCTGTCGTATGCTTTCCTAACATCAAAAAAAGTAGCTAGTGTACTCTTTCGTTTGGAAAACTGCTTTTTAATATCATGGGTTAACTTTACTAGGTGATCAGTTGTACATCTCCCTCTTCGAAAACCAGCCTGGTTTATAGGAATTATATTGTTTTTTTCACAATAATGCCATAGACGTTTTTGAACTATTTTTTCAAGTACTTTTCCAACATGAGAAGTGAGGGCAATTGGTCTGTAGCTGCTTAATGCTGATTGAGATTTGCCGCTTTTAAGAACTGGGACTACAATCGACTGCTTCCAGACATTAGGAAGAGTGCCATTTATCCAACATTTTTGGAGAAATGAAAATAGTACTTTTTTCCAACTCTCGGGCAAATTAATTAACATTTGATAAGACAAGCAATCAATACCAACTGCTGACCTGTTACTTCTAAAAGATTCAAGGACTTCAACAAATTCATTGTATTGAATTTCAGAGTTTAGATAATGCAGATTATCTACTGGAGGTTCTGCCATATTTACTAGTTCAGCTTCTTCTTGTCTTTTATGTCTAACATCAGGAGACAATTCTGAAGTCAAACTACTTTCAGAAAACATTGTATTAAAGGCTTCTGCTTTTTCTTTTTTATGTTGATAAGAGCTAGAGCTAGAGACTATATCATTTAGTAAAAACATTATCCCAGATTTACCAAAATTTGAAGATAAAGTTCCAAAGTACTTGTTTAATTTGGCAAACTGGGAGTCATTCCGAACACACCTTGACCTATATGATTTGGCAAGCGTGGAAAATGATGACGTAAATATTTTCTACAGGCTTTTTACGAAAGCTGTTACGTCAGCTGCTGAGCTCTCTATTCCAAAGCGTAAAAATCAATGCAGTGGGAAGCATAAAGGCAATATATGGTGGACAAAAGATTGTGAAGAGGCAGTTCATTATAAAAAAGAGAAATACAAAATATGGTTTAAAGATAGAACTGAAGAAAATCTTATCAATAGTAAAAGAGCTAAGCAGCTATGCAAGAAAACAATTGCAAAAGCAAAAAAGACATATTGGACAGAATTTTGCCTAAAGGAAGTATCAGAATCAAAAGATATGCAAAAGGTTTGGAATGGGAGGGTGGGTATGCATGCGCGCGTGCGCGCGTTCGCTGGTGTTTGTGTGTGCGGTTTTTTTGTGTTTGCGGGTGTGGAGGGGACCCGGCAGATTACTGTGGTGCATGATATTGTATGAAATTATTATTGGATGGTGTTGTAGGGGTGATTTTTGCGTACACTGTACCCTGTTATTATGCGACAGACTTGGCTCTGTACAAGCGGGGTTGCCATTTTGCGGGCCGTGGTGTCGCCACAATTCCAGTGCCACACGCATCCAAAATGGTTGTCCAGTTTGTCTGCGTAGTGTAGAATAGGGTCCTGCTGCCCTGGGCTCTGGAACTGCGGAAAAGTGCGGGGGGCAAGGTCCCGAAAACGGCGTTTGCGTCACAATGCTTTTAGTTCTCTAGCTCTTATTCATGGGAGGGTGGGTATGCATGCGCGCGTGCGCGCGTTCGCTGGTGTTTGTGTGTGCGGTTTTTGTGTGTTTGCGGGTGTGGAGGGGACCCGGCAGATTACTGTGGTGCATGATATTGTATGAAATTATTATTGGATAGTGTTGTAGGGGTGATTTTTGCGTACACTGTACCCTGTTATTATGCGACAGACTTGGCTCTGTACAAGCGGGGTTGCCATTTTGCGGGCCGTGGTGTCGCCACAATTCCAGTGCCACACGCATCCAAAATGGTTGTCCAGTTTGTCTGCATAGTGTAGAATAGGGTCCTGCTGCCCTGGGCTCTGGAACTGCGGAAAAGTGCGGGGGGCAAGGTCCCGAAAACGGCGTTTGCGTCACAATGCTTCTAGTTCTCTAGCTCTTATTCATGGGAGGGTGGGTATGCATGCGCGCGTGCGCGCGTTCGCTGGTGTTTGTGTGTGCGGTTTTTTTGTGTTTGCGGGTGTGGAGGGGACCCGGCAGATTACTGTGGTGCATGATATTGTATGAACTTATTATTGGATGGTGTTGTAGGGGTGATTTTTGCGTACACTGTACCCTGTTATTATGCGACAGACTTGGCTCTGTACAAGCGGGGTTGCCATTTTGCGGGCCGTGGTGTCGCCACAATTCCAGTGCCACACGCATCCAAAATGGTTGTCCAGTTTGTCTGCATAGTGTAGAATAGGGTCCTGCTGCCCTGGGCTCTGGAACTGCGGAAAAGTGCGGGGGGCAAGGTCCCGAAAACGGCGTTTGCGTCACAATGCTTCTAGTTCTCTAGCTCTTATTCATGGGAGGGTGGGTATGCATGCGCGCGTGCGCGCGTTCGCTGGTGTTTGTGTGTGCGGTTTTTTTGTGTTTGCGGGTGTGGAGGGGACCCGGCAGATTACTGTGGTGCATGATATTGTATGAACTTATTATTGGATGGTGTTGTAGGGGTGATTTTTGCGTACACTGTACCCTGTTATTATGCGACAGACTTGGCTCTGTACAAGCGGGGTTGCCATTTTGCGGGCCGTGGTGTCGCCACAATTCCAGTGCCACACGCATCCAAAATGGTTGTCCAGTTTGTCTGCATAGTGTAGAATAGGGTCCTGCTGCCCTGGGCTCTGGAACTGCGGAAAAGTGCGGGGGGCAAGGTCCCGAAAACGGCGTTTGCGTCACAATGCTTCTAGTTCTCTAGCTCTTATTCATGGGAGGGTGGGTATGCATGCGCGCGTGTGCGCGTTCGCTGGTGTTTGTGTGTGCGGTTTTTTTGTGTTTGCGGGTGTGGAGGGGACCCGGCAGATTACTGTGGTGCATGATATTGTATGAAATTATTATTGGATAGTGTTGTAGGGGTGATTTTTGCGTACACTGTACCCTGTTATTATGCGACAGACTTGGCTCTGTACAAGCGGGGTTGCCATTTTGCGGGCCGTGGTGTCGCCACAATTCCAGTGCCACACGCATCCAAAATGGTTGTCCAGTTTGTCTGCATAGTGTAGAATAGGGTCCTGCTGCCCTGGGCTCTGGAACTGCGGAAAAGTGCGGGGGGTAAGGTCCCGAAAACGGCGTTTGCGTCACAATGCTTCTAGTTCTCTAGCTCTTATTCATGGGAGGGTGGGAATGCATGCGCGCGTGCGCGCGTTCGCTGGTGTTTGTGTGTGCGGTTTTTTTTGTGTTTGCGGGTGTGGAGGGGACCCGGCAGATTACTGTGGTGCATGATATTGTATGAAATTATTATTGGATGGTGTTGTAGGGGTGATTTTTGCGTACACTGTACCCTGTTATTATGCGACAGACTTGGCTCTGTACAAGCGGGGTTGCCATTTTGCGGGCCGTGGTGTCGCCACAATTCCAGTGCCACACGCATCCAAAATGGTTGTCCAGTTTGTCTGCATAGTGTAGAATAGGGTCCTGCTGCCCTGGGCTCTGGAACTGCGGAAAAGTGCGGGGGGCAAGGTCCCGAAAACGGCGTTTGCGTCACAATGCTTCTAGTTCTCTAGCTCTTATTCATGGGAGGGTGGGTATGCATGCGCGCGTGCGCGCGTTCGCTGGTGTTTGTGTTTGCGGTTTTTTGTGTTTGCGGGTGTGGAGGGGACCTGGCAGATTACTGTGGTGCATGATATTATATAAAATTATTATTGGATGGTGTTGTAGGGGTGATTTTTGCGTACACTGTACCCTGTTATTATGCGACAGACTTGGCTCTGTACAAGCGGGGTTGCCATTTTGCGGGCCGTGGTGTCGCCACAATTCCAGTGCCACACGCATCCAAAATGGTTGTCCAGTTTGTCTGCAAAGTGTAGAATAGGGTCCTGCTGCCCTGGGCTCTGGAACTGCGGAAAAGTGCGGGGGGCAAGGTCCCGAAAACGGCGTTTGCGTCACAATGCTTCTTGTTCTCTAGCTCTTATTCATGGGAGGGTGGGTATGCATGCGCGCGTGCGCGCGTTTGCTGGTGTTTGTGTGTGCGGTTTTTTTGTGTTTGTGGGTGTGGAGGGGAGCCGGCAGATTACTGTGGTGCATGATATTGTATGAAATTATTATTGGATGGTGTTGTAGGGGTGATTTTTGCGTACACTGTACCCTGTTATTATGCGACAGACTTGGCTCTGTACAAGCGGGATTGCCATTTTGCGGGCCGTGGTGTCGCCACAATTCCAGTGCCACACGCATCCAAAATGGTTGTCCAGTTTGTCTGCATAGTGTAGAATAGGGTCCTGCTGCCCTGGGCTCTGGAACTGCGGAAAAGTGCGGGGGGCAAGGTCCCGAAAACGGCGTTTGCGTCACAATGCTTCTAGTTCTCTAGCTCTTATTCATGGGAGGGTGGGTATGCATGCGCGCGTGCGCGCGTTCGCTGGTGTTTGTGTGTGCGGTTTTTTGCGTTTACGGGTGTGGAGGGGACCCGGCAGATTACTGTGGTGCATGATATTGTATGAAATTATTATTGGATGGTGTTGTAGGGGTGATTTTTGCGTACACTGTACCCTGTTCTTCAACCTCTTCCTCGAAAACATCATGACAGAGACACTGCAAAACCACCACACTTCCATCTCCATTGGTGGAAGACCCCTTTGCAACCTCAGATTTGCAGATGACATTGACCTCATGGGCAGCAGCAAACAAGAACTGCAAATCTTCACAGACAATTTAACAGATCGAGCGAGTGCATACGGCATGGAGGTCAGTACAGAGAAATCAAAGATCATGGTCAACAGCGCGAGTAATGACATCACGGAAATAAAGATGAATGGAGAAACACTAGAAGAGGTGAGCCAATTCAAATACTTAGGCTCCATCCTAACAAAAGATGGCACATCAAACAATGAAGTGAAAGCTCGCATTGCAACAGCAACATCTGCTCTAGTGAGACTCGAGAAGATCATCAGAAGCAACAACATCAGCTTCTGCACCAAATACCACCTTTACAAATCCCTCGTGATATCTATCCTCCTATATGGCTGTGAATCATGGACTCTGACAGCAGAGTTAGAGAGGAGAATCCAAGCATTCGAGAACAAGTGCCACAGAAGACTCCTCAAAATATCATACAAAGAACACAAGACCAATAACTATGTGAAAGAAGAAATCAAAAAGCGTGTGGGCCCCCAAGAGCCTTTGCTCTCCACCATAAAGAGGAGAAAGCTGATGTGGTTTGGTCACACCACAAGACACAACACCCTAGCAAAAACCATCCTGAAAGGAAAAGTCGAGGGCAAGAGAAGAAGAGGCCGCCAAAAGAAATCATGGGTTGACAATATCAAAGACTGGACCGCCCAACCCCTGCAACACCTCCTACTAGCCACACAGGATCGTGAAGCATGGAAAAAGATCTCTGTTGCGTCTTCTCTCATGTCCCCCCTACGTCCTTTGGGACATTGGACTGAGAGAGAGAGTACCCTGTTATTATGCGACAGACTTGGCTCTGTACAAGCGGGGTTGCCATTTTGCGGGCCGTGGTGTCGCCACAATTCCAGTGCCACACGCATCCAAAATGGTTGTCCAGTTTGTCTGCATAGTGTAGAATAGGGTCCTGCTGCCCTGGGCTCTGGAACTGCGGAAAAGTGCGGAGGGCAAGGTACCGAAAACGGCGTTTGGGTCACAATGCTTCTAGTTCTCTAGCTCTTATTCATGGGAGGGTGGGAATGCATGCGCGCGTGCGCGCGTTCGCTGGTGTTTGTGTGTGCGGTTTTTTGTGTTTGCAGGTGTGGAGGGGACCCGGCAAATTACTGTGGTGCATGATATTGTATGAAATTATTATTGGATGGTGTTGTAGGGGTGATTTTTGCGTACACTGTACCCTGTTATTATGCGACAGACTTGGCTCTGTACAAGCGGGGTTGCCATTTTGCGGGCCGTGGTGTCGCCACAATTCCAGTGCCACACGCATCCAAAATGGTTGTCCAGTTTGTCTGCATAGTGTAGAATAGGGTCCTGCTGCCCTGGGCTCTGGAACTGCGGAAAAGTGCGGGGGCAAGGTCCCGAAAACGGCGTTTGCGTCACAATGCTTCTAGTTCTCTAGCTCTTATTCATGGGAGGGTGGGTATGCATGCGCGCGTGTGCGCGTTCGCTGGTGTTTGTGTGTGCGGTTTTTTTGTGTTTGCGGGTGTGGAGGGGACCCGGCAGATTACTGTGGTGCATGATATTGTATGAAATTATTATTGGATAGTGTTGTAGGGGTGATTTTTGCGTACACTGTACCCTGTTATTATGCGACAGACTTGGCTCTGTACAAGCGGGGTTGCCATTTTGCGGGCCGTGGTGTCGCCACAATTCCAGTGCCACACGCATCCAAAATGGTTGTCCAGTTTGTCTGCATAGTGTAGAATAGGGTCCTGCTGCCCTGGGCTCTGGAACTGCGGAAAAGTGCGGGGGGTAAGGTCCCGAAAACGGCGTTTGCGTCACAATGCTTCTAGTTCTCTAGCTCTTATTCATGGGAGGGTGGGAATGCATGCGCGCGTGCGCGCGTTCGCTGGTGTTTGTGTGTGCGGTTTTTTTGTGTTTGCGGGTGTGGAGGGGACCCGGCAGATTACTGTGGTGCATGATATTGTATGAAATTATTATTGGATGGTGTTGTAGGGGTGATTTTTGCGTACACTGTACCCTGTTATTATGCGACAGACTTGGCTCTGTACAAGCGGGGTTGCCATTTTGCGGGCCGTGGTGTCGCCACAATTCCAGTGCCACACGCATCCAAAATGGTTGTCCAGTTTGTCTGCATAGTGTAGAATAGGGTCCTGCTGCCCTGGGCTCTGGAACTGCGGAAAAGTGCGGGGGGCAAGGTCCCGAAAACGGCGTTTGCGTCACAATGCTTCTAGTTCTCTAGCTCTCATTCATGGGAGGATGGGTATGCATGCGCGCGTGCGCGCGTTCGCTGGTGTTTGTGTGTGCGGTTTTTTGTGTTTGCGGGTGTGGAGGGGACCTGGCAGATTACTGTGGTGCATGATATTATATAAAATTATTATTGGATGGTGTTGTAGGGGTGATTTTTGCGTACACTGTACCCTGTTATTATGCGACAGACTTGGCTCTGTACAAGCGGGGTTGCCATTTTGCGGGCCGTGGTGTCGCCACAATTCCAGTGCCACACGCATCCAAAATGGTTGTCCAGTTTGTCTGCAAAGTGTAGAATAGGGTCCTGCTGCCCTGGGCTCTGGAACTGCGGAAAAGTGCGGGGGGCAAGGTCCCGAAAACGGCGTTTGCGTCACAATGCTTCTTGTTCTCTAGCTCTTATTCATGGGAGGGTGGGTATGCATGCGGGCGTGCGCGCGTTCGCTGGTGTTTGTGTGTGCGGTTTTTTGTGTTTGTGGGTGTGGAGGGGAGCCGGCAGATTACTGTGGTGCATGATATTGTATGAAATTATTATTGGATGGTGTTGTAGGGGTGATTTTTGCGTACTCTGTACCCTGTTTATATGCGACAGACTTGGCTCTGTACAAGCGGGGTTGCCATTTTGCGGGCCGTGGTGTCGCCACAATTCCAGTGCCACACGCATCCAAAATGGTTGTCCAGTTTGTCTGCATAGTGTAGAATAGGGTCCTGCTGCCCTGGGCTCTGGAACTGCGGAAAAGTGCGGGGGGCAAGGTCCCGAAAACGGCGTTTGCGTCACAATGCTTCTAGTTCTCTAGCTCTTATTCATGGGAGGGTGGGTATGCATGCGCGCGTGCGCGCGTTCGCTGGTGTTTGTGTGTGCGGTTTTTTGCGTTTGCGGGTGTGGAGGGGACCCGGCAGATTACTGTGGTGCATGATATTGTATGAAATTATTATTGGATGGTGTTGTAGGGGTGATTTTTGCGTACACTGTACCCTGTTCTTCAACCTCTTCCTCGAAAACATCATGACAGAGACACTGCAAAACCACCACACTTCCATCTCCATTGGTGGAAGACCCCTTTGCAACCTCAGATTTGCAGATGACATTGACCTCATGGGCAGCAGCAAACAAGAACTGCAAATCTTCACAGACAATTTAACAGATCGAGCGAGTGCATACGGCATGGAGGTCAGTACAGAGAAATCAAAGATCATGGTCAACAGCGCGAGTAATGACATCACGGAAATAAAGATGAATGGAGAAACACTAGAAGAGGTGAGCCAATTCAAATACTTAGGCTCCATCCTAACAAAAGATGGCACATCAAACAATGAAGTGAAAGCTCGCATTGCAACAGCAACATCTGCTCTAGTGAGACTCGAGAAGATCATCAGAAGCAACAACATCAGCTTCTGCACCAAATACCACCTTTACAAATCCCTCGTGATATCTATCCTCCTATATGGCTGTGAATCATGGACTCTGACAGCAGAGTTAGAGAGGAGAATCCAAGCATTCGAGAACAAGTGCCACAGAAGACTCCTCAAAATATCATACAAAGAACACAAGACCAATAACTATGTGAAAGAAGAAATCAAAAAGCGTGTGGGCCCCCAAGAGCCTTTGCTCTCCACCATAAAGAGGAGAAAGCTGATGTGGTTTGGTCACACCACAAGACACAACACCCTAGCAAAAACCATCCTGAAAGGAAAAGTCGAGGGCAAGAGAAGAAGAGGCCGCCAAAAGAAATCATGGGTTGACAATATCAAAGACTGGACCGCCCAACCCCTGCAACACCTCCTACTAGCCACACAGGATCGTGAAGCATGGAAAAAGATCTCTGTTGCGTCTTCTCTCATGTCCCCCCTACGTCCTTTGGGACATTGGACTGAGAGAGAGAGTACCCTGTTATTATGCGACAGACTTGGCTCTGTACAAGCGGGGTTGCCATTTTGCGGGCCGTGGTGTCGCCACAATTCCAGTGCCACACGCATCCAAAATGGTTGTCCAGTTTGTCTGCATAGTGTAGAATAGGGTCCTGCTGCCCTGGGCTCTGGAACTGCGGAAAAGTGCGGAGGGCAAGGTACCGAAAACGGCGTTTGGGTCACAATGCTTCTAGTTCTCTAGCTCTTATTCATGGGAGGGTGGGAATGCATGCGCGCGTGCGCGCGTTCGCTGGTGTTTGTGTGTGCGGTTTTTTGTGTTTGCAGGTGTGGAGGGGACCCGGCAGATTACTGTGGTGCATGATATTGTATGAAATTATTATTGGATGGTGTTGTAGGGGTGATTTTTGCGTACACTGTACCCTGTTATTATGCGACAGACTTGGCTCTGTACAAGCGGGGTTGCCATTTTGCGGGCCGTGGTGTCGCCACAATTCCAGTGCCACACGCATCCAAAATGGTTGTCCAGTTTGTCTGCATAGTGTAGAATAGGGTCCTGCTGCCCTGGGCTCTGGAACTGCGGAAAAGTGCGGGGGGCAAGGTCCCGAAAACGGCGTTTGCGTCACAATGCTTTTAGTTCTCTAGCTCTTATTCATGGGAGGGTGGGTATGCATGCGCGCGTGCGCGCGTTCGCTGGTGTTTGTGTGTGCGGTTTTTTGCGTTTGCGGGTGTGGAGGGGACCCGGCAGATTACTGTGGTGCATGATATTGTATGAAATTATTATTGGATGGTGTTGTAGGGGTGATTTTTGCGTACACTGTACCCTGTTATTATGCGACAGACTTGGCTCTGTACAAGTGGGGTTGCCATTTTGCGGGCCGTGGTGTCGCCACAATTCCAGTGCCACACGCATCCAAAATGGTTGTCCAGTTAGTCTGCATAGTGTAGAATAGGGTCCTGCTGCCCTGGGCTCTGGAACTGCGGAAAAGTGCGGGGGGCAAGGTCCCGAAAACGGCGTTTGCGTCACAATGCTTCTAGTTCTCTAGCTCTTATTCATGGGAGGGTGGGTATGCATGCGCGCGTGCGCGCGTTCGCTGGTGTTTGTGTGTGCGGTTTTTGTGTTTGCGGGTGTGGAGGGGACCAAGCAGATTACTGTGGTGCATGATATTGTATGAACTTATTATTGGATGGTGTTGTAGGGGTGATTTTTGCGTACACTGTACCCTGTTATTATGCGACAGACTTGGCTCTGTACAAGCGGGGTTGCCATTTTGCGGGCCGTGGTGTCGCCACAATTCCAGTGCCACACGCATCCAAAATGGTTGTCCAGTTTGTCTGCATAGTGTAGAATAGGGTCCTGCTGCCCTGGGCTCTGGAACTGCGGAAAAGTGCGGGGGGCAAGGTCCCGAAAACGGCGTTTGCGTCACAATGCTTCTAGTTCTCTAGCTCTTATTCATGGGAGGTGGGTATGCATGCGCGCGTGCGCGCGTTCGCTGGTGTTTGTGTGTGCGGTTTTTTGCGTTTGCGGGTGTGGAGGGGACCCGGCAGATTACTGTGGTGCATGATATTGTATGAAATTATTATTGGATGGTGTTGTAGGGGTGATTTTTGCGTACACTGTACCCTGTTCTTCAACCTCTTCCTCGAAAACATCATGACAGAGACACTGCAAAACCACCACACTTCCATCTCCATTGGTGGAAGACCCCTTTGCAACCTAAGATTTGCAGATGACATTGACCTCATGGGCAGCAGCAAACAAGAACTGCAAATCCTCACAGACAGTCTAACAGATCGAGCGAGCGCATACGGCATGGAGGTCAGTACAGAGAAATCAAAGATCATGGTCAACAGCGCGAGTAATGACATCACGGAAATAAAGATGAATGGAGAAATACTAGAAGAGATGAGCCAATTCAAATACTTAGGTTCCATCCTAACAAAAGATGGCACATCAAACAATGAAGTGAAAGCTTGCATTGCAACAGCAACATCTGCTCTAGTCAGATTCCAGAGGATCATCAGAAGCAACAACATCAGCTTCTGCACCAAATACCACCTTTACAAATCCCTCGTGATATCTATCCTCCTATATGGCTGTGAATCATGGACTCTGACAGCAGAGTTAGAGAGGAGAATCCAAGCATTCGAGAACATCTATACAAATTCCATATTAATAATAATAATAATAATAATAATAATAACAAGTGCCACAGAAGACTCCTCAGATTATCATACAAAGAACACAAGACCAATAACTATGTGAAAGAAGAAATCAAAAAGTGTGTGGGCCCCCAAGAGCCTTTGCTCTCCACCATAAAGAGGAGAAAGCTGATGTGGTTTGGTCACACCACAAGACACAACACCCTAGCAAAAACCATCCTGCAAGGAACAGTCGAGGGCAAGAGAAGAAGAGGCCACCAAAAGAAATCATGGGTGGACAACATCAAAGACTGGACCGCCCAACCCCTGCAACATCTCCTACTAGCCACACAGGATCGTGAAGCATGGAAAAAGATCGGTGTTGCGTCTTCTCTCATGTCCCCCCTACATCCTTTGGGACATGGGACTGAGTGAGTGAGTGAGTGAAGGC
>CM060346.1:4260284-4265284 GCA_030674155.1 Stramonita haemastoma
CATGGCAGGGCATCAAAAATATGTCAGCAGTAAACATGACAGCTGCACCACATAGGTCAAAGATCAGTCTGCAGGGAGTATGTGATAACAACTTACCTGACCATTTAAACGCATTTTTTCACTTGCTTTGAAAAGCATGATTTTTCAGAGGAAATAAATGGCCTGAAAGAATCTCTGCATTTTGAGAATGGCGTCATTGTTGATGAAGAAGTTATCTGCAAGCACTTCAAGGCAATAAACATTAACAAATCTCCTGGGCCAGATGGTATATGCGGTTAGAACCCTTAAGTTCTGTGCCACTGAGCTTGCAAGTGTCTTTCAGCACCTGTTCCAGACCTCGCTGGACATTTGCCAGATACCAGTTATTTGGAAGACTTCCAATGTTATACCTCTTCCAAAGAAACCCAATCCTACTCGGCCTAATGATTTCAGACCTGTAGCTCTCACATCACTGGTGATGAAAACATTAGAAAAGATCATAAAATCTCTCATTCTTTCTGTTACAGAGAAAAACCTTGACCCATTACAATTTGCGTACAGATCTAGAAGGGGTGTCGAAGATGCTAAATTATTCATTTTGAACAAGCTGTACAATCACTTGGAAACACCTGATTCTCATGCCAGAATATTGTTTGCTGACTTTTGCTCAGCTTTCAATACAATGCAGCCTCATATTCTGGTTAACAAAATACTTTCCAAATTTGATGTAGACAATCAACTTATACGTTGGCTGATTGAATTTTTAACTGACAGGCCACAGCGTGTTTTTGCCAACAAAATACCTTCATCAATTAGATATACCTACACTGGTTCCCCACAGGGTTGCGTCCTCTCGCCACTTCTTTACATTCTATACACAGATGATTGTAGAAGCAGCCATCAAAACTCATTTCTGGTAAAATTTGCGGACGACAGTGCTCTTCTGTCTCTCTTATCTGGATCAGTCCTAGACCATGGTCCAGCCCTTACGGAGTTCGTAGATTGGTGTGATGAGGCCTATCTGGAGCTAAATGTTTCTAAAACTAAAGACCTTCCTATTGATTTCAGAAGATTGGAGCACACTTCTGAGAATACCATCATCCATAGTGAAGAAGTTGAACACATTTTGAAATACAAATATCTGGGAACTGTTTTTGACCATAAGCTAAATTGGGATGCTAACACTGACGCCATTGTCAAAAAGGGGCAACAACGTGTGTATTTTCTGAGGAAGCTTAACTCATTTTTTGTTGACAAAAAGATTCTTTCTTTGTTCTACAAGTCTTATATAGAGAGCGTTTTAAGTTTTGCTTTCATTTGCTGGTACAATAACCTTAGCATTAAGAACAAGAATGGTCTTCAGAGAATTGTGAGAATCTGCTCTAAAATTATCGGAGAAGAACAAAGAGACCTCAGGTCGTTTTGTAATCAGCAGCTTGTACGTAAAGCAAGAGCCATTTTGGCCGATTCCTCCCACGCTCTGTTTTCAGAATTTCAATTGTTGCCTTCAGGACGTCGTTTTCAATGCCACAACAGCAAAACAAACAGAAAAAGGAATTCCTTTGTGCCAGTAGCTATCCGAGTTCTAAACTCATAATAACACTGACTGAGGTTGTTTGTTTTTGTTTTTGTTTGTTTGTTTGTTTGCTCTTTTTGTGTGTGTGTGTGTGTGTGTGTGTGTGTGTGTGTGTGTGTGTGTGTGTGTGTGTGTGTGTGTGTGTGTTGTGTGTGTGTGTGTTTGTGTGTGTGTGTGTTGTGTGTGTGTGTGTGTGTGTGTGTGTGTGTGTGTGTGTGTGTGTGTGTAAGCTTCTCTGAATTACTTACCTGCCACTGTTATGTATGTAGCCAATGCATACAGGCGTGGACATACATGCATATGTACCCATAAAATAAGTATGTCTTATTTTTGGCTTTATTGATTTTTTTTTTGTTTTGAATTGCTTGTAAATTCACATGTCTTTCTACCAATTATGTGCGTGCCGGGGGGGGGGGGGGGGGGGGGGGGGGGGGGGGGGGACGGGGGGGTGTATGGGTGCGTATGGATAGGGGGGGGGGGGAGCGTGTGTGTATGTGTGAGTGTGGGGGCGGGTGGGTGTGGATTGTATGGGGATGGGGGAGCGTGGGTGTGGGTGTGTGCATGCATGTATATATGCGGGTGTGAACGCGTGGTATAATGTGTAAATAATGGGGATCATATGTCTTTTCTTGTCAATAGTTTTTAAGAACATTGTATCTAAACATTGGTGTGTGTGTATGCGTGTGTTTGCGTGTGTGCAAGCGCGCCCGCGTAAAGTGTGAGTGTTTGTGACATTTTATTTGAAGTTATATAATGTTTGAACACATAAGAAATGTAGCTCCTTCATGTGTTTGATTATGATTTGTATCAATATGCCTGTCAGTATTGTAATTGCCCTTCAGGGATGATTAAAGTGTTTTTGACTTGACTTGACTTGACTTGACTAGATGCAGCTATTAAACAATTGAAGAAGGGGAAGTCCCCTGGAATCGATAACATCCCAGCTGAACTCATAAAAAATGGAGGGAAGGAAACAGCAAGGCGATTCACAGAACTTTGTCAGAAGATCCACGACACCAAAGAATGGCCAAAAGAATGGACACAGTCTCTTGTAATACCCCTGCCAAAGAAAGGAAACCTTAAGCAATGCCAGAACTACAGAACCATCAGTCTCATAAGTCATCCTAGCAAGATCATGCTGCAGGTAGTCCTCAACAGACTGAAAAACCAAGCGGAAAAACTCCTGGCAGAAGAACAAGTGGGCTTTAGACCAAAACGCAGCACAATGGAACACATTTTCAATCTGAGAATTCTGATAGAGAAGCATCTCCAACACCAAAAAGACTTGTACCACAATTTCATAGATTTCAAAAAGGCCTTTGACAGGGTATGGCATGACGGCCTCTGGCAAGTACTCAGGCACTTCAACATTGACAGCTGCCTCATTGAAGTCATCAAGGCTCTGTACGAGAACGCAAGAAGTGCAGTCTTCATAAACAATCACGTGGGCGAGTTCTTCAAGACCACGGTTGGGGTTCGCCAGGGCTGCCTTCTCTCACCTGTACTCTTCACCCTCTTCCTCAAAAACATCATGACAGAGACACTGCAAAACCACCACACTTCCATCTCCATTGGTGGAAGACCCCTTTGCAACCTCAGATTTGCAGATGACATTGACCTCATGGGCAGCAGCAAACAAGAACTGCAAATCCTCACAGACAATTAAACAGATCGAGCGAGCGCATACGGCATGGAGGTCAGTACAGAGAAATCAAAGATCATGGTCAACAGCGCGATTAATGACATCACGGAAATAAAGATGAATGGAGAAATACTAGAAGAGGTGAACCAATTCAAATACTTAGGTTCCATCCTAACAAAAGATGGCACATCAAACAATGAAGTGAAAGCTCGCATTGCAACAGCAACATCTGCTCTAGTCAGACTCCAGAGGATCATCAGAAGCAACAACATCAGCTTCTGCACCAAATACCACCTTTACAAATCCCTCATGATAGTTATCCTCCTATATGGCTGTGAATCATGGACTCTGACAGCAGAGTTAGAGAGGAGAATCCAAGCATTCGAGAACAAGTGCCACAGAAGACTCCTCAGAATATCATACAAAGAACACAAGACCAATAACTATGTGAAAGAAGAAATCAAACAGCGTGTGGGCCCCCAAGAGCCTTTGCTCTCCACCATAAAGAGGAGATAGCTGATGTGGTTTGGTCACACCACAAGGCACAACACCCTAGCAAAAACCATCCTGCAAGGAACAGTCGAGGGCAAGAGAAGAAGAGGCCGTCAAAAGAAATCATGGGTTGACAACATCAAAGACTGGACCGCCCAACCCCTGCAACATCTCCTACTAGCCACACAGGATCGTGAAGCATGGAAAAAGATCGCTTTTGCGTCTTCTCTCATGTCCCCCCTACGTCCTTTGGGACATGGGACTGAGTGAGTGAGAGTGAATGCACCACAGGAAAGTACAGGGCCTCCGCCACATGCACACAAACAAGAAAACGCACACACAAACACGAGCGCATACACACACCCCTCCCAAAGAATATGGCCCTTTTTGGAAAAGATGCAGAACAAAAAAACGGGTGGGTTTAAGTCTCGTCCTACCCAGATTTCTGCACAGCAGCAGAACCCATGGCACCAGGAGACTGCAGTATTGTATGCACACACACTTGCAAGCATCTTTGATATATATGGCGCCGGACTTGTGGCGACGCCACTCCTCCAAAGAGGCCAGGCCCGGCCTAAATCTAGTAATTTTGTCGGAAGGAAAGCCGAAATAAAACGTTGCGATACTCATGATAATAATCATAATATGATGGGCCTCCATCAGTCAGTGTCGACTATGGAATCGGCGCTAGAAGAAAGGTCATTTGTTCAGCGACAGCACCGACTGTGGCTGGTCAGTCCAATGCGGGAGTGGCAGTCTCTGTTGCATCTGATGCAGATGTGGCTTGTTGAGGTGGCTGCAGTACATGCCTTCCGCCTGGCTCTCTTTTCGTTTGCTGCGGTGTGGATCTTTTCTTCACCACACTTCAGCTGTTTGTGGAGAACACTGCGCCATTTGCTGCTCTCTTTTCGTTTGCTGCGGTGTGGATCTTTTCTTCACCACACTTCAGCTGTTTGTGGAGAACACTGCGCCATTTGCTGCTCTCTTTTCGTTTGCTGCGGTGTGGATCTTTTCTTCACCACACTTCAGCTGTCTGTGGAGAACACTGCGCCATTTGCTGCGGTCAGCCGCTACCTTCTCCCAGTTCTGTGTTGATGTCCAGGGCTTTCATGTCAGCTTGCAGACGTCTTTGTAGCGCAGTTGGGGGCGGCCAATGCTTCTCTTGCCGGAGGCAGGTTCGCCAATAATGATATACTAATACTGATAATACTGATAATAATGATGATGATAATAATGATACTAATAATAATGATAATAATAATAATAATAATAATAATAATAATAATATAATAATAATAATAATAATAATAA
>CM060346.1:4272784-4290284 GCA_030674155.1 Stramonita haemastoma
TAATAGCTAAACAATATTCTACCAAAAATTAATCTTACAACAAGGACCATGACGTGCCAAAAATTACCCCACGCTTCCTTTGTTCGAAACGCTTCCTTTGTTCGAAGCGATCACTTATGGTTCACTGTTAATTCACAGGTTGAAAGCCTGTGAAATTAAATCAAACATATAGTTTTCCTGAACCTTCCACAACTAATCTGAATTAAGCTAAAATTGGCTTAAACAGATCGTATGACCAAAAACGAAATTAATAATATCAAACCTTAATCAGGAACATCCAGACTCAGAGAGTCCAGTCACGCTCCTTTCCTTCACTAGGCCCAGGCAGGAAGTGAGATTTAAAAACAGAAATCCCGATACGCACTCTTTTTTAAGGGGCGATCACTCAACTCTACAAGGGAGTTACTGAACTTAGCCTTAGTAACACCAAACACAAAAATACGTTTTGTGAGGGGGGTTACACACACCCTTCGCAGGAAAATGTTGCTATCTTTTTTTCCAAAAAAGTGCCAACATTTCAAACAAAACAAAAACTCTACCCTCTCAGGGGTAAAAAACCTTCAATTCTTCAGCTTGAACATAGACGCATACCCAATCCAAGGTGGGTATCAACATTTATCCTAAAAAATCATTTTAGACAAAACCTTTTAAAGTCTCTGGTTGATTTTGATTCTGCATATCTACCCAGTCTGATTTGGATACTGGGAACAGAACAGCACACAAAAACATTCCACATTTTACAGATGTAGAAAATATAAACCCAAACATGACTCACAAAGTCACACCCTGCAAATATGCAGCAAAACAAACATTCATAAAAACATAGACCTGTGGACTGAAAAAGTCACACCCTGCAAATTAGCAGCAAAACAGATACATTCAAAAATGTAAACTTATAAACTCAATGTCACCCTCTGCAAATATGCAGTAAAACAAAAACATACACAGAAATTACAGCAATCTCAAGACCACCCTTGGTTGCTGACATACACCCTCCTTCTCTTCCTGCAACTGTTTAGGTTACACAGGAACAGAATCACACCTGTCGGTCAGATCCGGAGTTTTAACACTGACAGGATCTCCATGCAAAATGGATCTCCTGGGTGCAGGCACTGGCTTCCATTCCGACTTCCCTGGGATGGACTTTTCCCAGCCAGGCCTACCCACACCAGACAATGAACTCCTCTGACTCCTACCAGGCAAATCCTTACGGGAGCCAATTTTCAAGGCATCCCACCGGTTGTTGGTAAGAGGCTTGGAAGCACCAATGCCTTGACCACAACCCTTTTTTCCCTGCTTATCAGGAAAACAACTTGGACTGTCTTTTCCTCTGCACCATTTCCTTCTGGAAAGGTGAGGAAAATGAACATTGTCCCGATGGTTGCCTCTAGAGCTACCATCCACAACCACTTTCTGGTCGCATACTTCCAGAACACCACCCTGACCACTACCACAACCTCGCCGATGTGGCGGTATGTAGCAGCCGGGTTTGTTCCTGTAGGAGGATTTTTCAGGTTTTGTTGAAACCCCGTTCTTACTGACTTCGGCTTTAGTAGCCTTCTTTCTCCGCCTTGCCGACTGCGACTTGACCGGGCAATCACGAACAATGTGACCAACACCTTTGCATCGGTAGCAGGAACTTTTCGGCTTCTTTGAGTGGCCTCTGAGTCTCTCTGCTACCATGCTTGCCAACTCTTTACAGTTGATGGCCACCTTTTCCTGTTCCTGATGTGTCCGGCCCGTCACAGCTGACATAAGCACAGAGGATGATTCCTCTAACTGCCTGACTGACTTCAACAGCGAGGTCAAGTCAGGCGACGCAGAACCTGGTCTGCCGAACTGAAACTTCAGCTCTCGAGCCATAATGGGCTCACATGACATGAAACTATTCATGAACACAAAATAAACGTTCCTGGCACAGTCCTCATGAGAATACACCTCACATCTATTCAAACGAATAAACTTTAACCACACATGCGCCAGAAAGTCCGATGGATTGTCACTTTTGTCCATCCGCATCAGCAAGAACTCCGCCAGACGTTCCACTGGGGTTTTGACACAGCCAAACACATCACTTAGACGGCCGACAATGTCCATGGCAGAAGAGCAGGACTTGGCAAGCTCCCATGCCACACCACGCAGACTGCGCCGAACGCTGACCAACACATCAGAGGGGGAGTTGTTCCCTCTCATCAGCACATCGACTTGCTCCTCCCACTTAGCAAAGTCGACTTCATCACCACCTGCTGGGCTCGATCCTGTGAAGATGCCAAGCGGTGCCAAAGGCGTAGATGGCACCACATGGACCTGGATCCTGGTCTGTAGCAGGGCTGCCATCTCAGCATCCTGCTTGTCGACCCTCTCCCTCAACAGGCGGTGACCTTCCTCCAGGGCAGTGAGCGTCTCCCGTAACTGCCGGTTCTCCTCCTCAACCGCAGTCACCCTCGCTCGTACCCCATCATCTCCCAGTTGCTTCATCTCTGGTCCCTCACTTCGACTGATCATGATCCCTATGTATGAGAACTGAACTTACAATTGCCATTTCAAAATTCTTTTACAAAAATTTTGTTTCCCTAGGAATTTAAAAAATTCCTACACAACTTTATCACAGTGTTAGCAAAAAATTGATTAAGCTAACAACAAAAATTATCAGAGCAACATTTCTGCTCTCAGCAAAATTACAATTTTACTGTTACCAAAATTTCACTTTCTCTGAAATTTTAATTTCCTTCCACCAAAAATTTCACTTACTCTGTAAGCCAAAAATTAATTTAGCTAACAACCAAAAAATTATTTTTCCGAGCAAAATATTTGCTCACTGCAAAAATTTAATTTTGCCTACACTTTTACTTCCAGTGAAAATTAAAATTTTCAAACACACACAAAAGACGTTACACCTTGTGAAATTCAAAGTTCCAAGTGAAAATTAAAATTTTCAAACACACACAAAAGACGTTACACCTTGTGAAATTCAAAGTTCCACAAATATTGCAAACTCCCACTCACAGTGGAGTTGCAGTTTCAAAACAGACTAATAGAAATTCACTCCCTTGCCCCACATTGGGCGCAAGAAATGTAGAGGGTCCTACACGGGAATTATCTAAGTCGCCACTCTAATTCCCGTTCCGTCTGATTCGGTACTGGAAATCTTAGAGTTTTAGAATAATTCCTATTTTCTTCAGTAACCCTAAAGAAGAGTAGGGCTCAGCTACTTATGGGCCGGGGAGTGATAAAGGGGGGATAGTAAGAGGATAGTAGAAAAATAGGGGAAAAGAAATATAGAAGAGGTAGGAAAGTAGGTGAAGTGAAATTAACTAACCTCAACTCACTCAGCAGCCACACTGAACACACTGAACGTGACGAATAACACCATTCATTCAATGTGACTCCAGACCGAGTAAATTGGGTTTATAACATATATTCCACAACACAACCTACAACACTACCACATTACACAAAACACCAATGACTAACTGTACTACAAGTACAATTAAGAAAAAACAAAGTATAATCTGTCCTAGTTTTTCATACATCAAAAATCAATGGCTCAATCTTAGTTTAGGCACAGATGGAAGGAGTGGGGATGGGATAATGGTGTGAGGAGATGACAGAAAAAACGACAACGATGACGACGATGATGATGATGATGACGATGTTCCTGTAATCAAAAGAACATACAATGTAAAAAACATCACCACAAAACCAATCCTCACTGAGCTAATTTACAATACTCATGAGAATTAAATATTCTCAAAACAAACCAACATAACCTCTAAAATTATTGCATAATTTTAGTAGTTAGTATTACACACGTTTCATTTACTTTAGAACAGATGATGGTCCATCCTATGAAACTGTGCAAGCATCCCAACATGTCTCATTTACTTTAGGACAGATGATGGTCTATCCTATGAAACTGTGCAAGCATTAATTAATAAGAAGGACTAATTTATTTTAAATAAATGTCCACAATGACATTCTAATGCCATTTCACCCATTCTAGAATTACTAAATGATTTATCACAAATAAATCACAATTCTAATAATAAAATCATCACTACATAATTTTAATAACTTGTCTCACAACATGTCTCATTTACTTTAGGACAGAGGATGGTCCATCCTATGAAACTGTGCAACATTAATAAAAGGGACTAATTTATTTTAAATAAATGTCCACAATGACATTCCAATGCCATTACTTGTTTTAAAATTGCTACATGATTTATTATAAATAAATCACCATTCTTAATGATAGAAATAGGCCTTCACACCCATATATTTGTAGTGTAAAGCCACACTAGAATATTTCTAGCATTTTAATAATAGCTAAACAATATTCTACCAAAAATTAATCTTACAACAAGGACCATGACGTGCCAAAAATTACCCCACGCTTCCTTTGTTCGAAACGCTTCCTTTGTTCGAAGCGATCACTTATGGTTCACTGTTAATTCACAGGTTGAAAGCCTGTGAAATTAAATCAAACATATAGTTTTCCTGAACCTTCCACAACTAATCTGAATTAAGCTAAAATTGGCTTAAACAGATCGTATGACCAAAAACGAAATTAATAATATCAAACCTTAATCAGGAACATCCAGACTCAGAGAGTCCAGTCACGCTCCTTTCCTTCACTAGGCCCAGGCAGGAAGTGAGATTTAAAAACAGAAATCCCGATACGCACTCTTTTTTAAGGGGCGATCACTCAACTCTACAAGGGAGTTACTGAACTTAGCCTTAGTAACACCAAACACAAAAATACGTTTTGTGAGGGGGGTTACACCTGTAAAAGAGGAAACACATTATTCTAACTTTTTCTCAAGTTCTTTTACTCCCACCTCGACCAAACTCAATGTTTTTTGTTGTTTTTTTAATAGTGCAGCACATGCATTCTGTTCATTGTCATAGAACACTGAGCACATTCATGGCTCTACAGATGTCTGAGCACAGTTCAGAATACTTTGAGACATGGGTGTGTAAGCCACTGTTAGTTTGTAGATGAATGTCATTGTGAAAATATGGACAAGGTATTTTTTTTTATTTTTTACCTCCCTGTTTCTGTCTTTGTCTTTGATTTGCACAAGTAGTTTTCTTCAAGCATGTGTATTTTCTAGTCATTTATGATGCCCTGAACTTTACTGTCTGCCTTGTGTGTGTGTGTGGAAGTGGTAGAGGAAGAAAGATGAAGAAAATATACTTCACATTCCCATCTAGTCTGTATGTTAAGAATGTCAAGTTTGATAAGAAAACTTTGAAGAAAAACAATCTTTTATTGAGTTGGTTTTCTACTAATCAAAAAGATTCTCTCTCTCTCTCTCTCTCTCTCTCTCTCTCTCTCTCTCTCTCTCTCTCTCTCTCTCTCTCTCTCTCTCTCTCTCTCTCTCTCTTCTCTCTGTGTGTGTGTGTGTGTGTGTGTGTGTGTGTGTGTGTGTGTGTGTGTGTGTGTGTGTATTTGTGGCTGTGTATGGATATGTATGGGTGTGGGTGAATGTGTGTAGGTGTCAAATTCAAGTTGAAAATCAAGCATTTATTTCCAGATGGTACATTGAGTTGTTGTTGTTGTTGTTGTTCCCAAGCTTAACACTCTGGGGGGTCACCCAGGATGTGCACTCTGACTCACTAATCCCACCTGGGAATCACTGTGAGATTGAAATTGCACACTGAATGACAAGTTTGTGTGTATGACTATTTTTAGGTACCTCGCCATATAGGCAGCCATACTCTGACTTCAAAGGACTTATTCTCCTGTGAAGGAGAGTGCAGGTTGTTCTGTTAAGAGCTTGTCATGGCTGAAGGCAATCTCAACACAACATTTCACAACATCACAACATTCTAGTGTAGGCCTTGGCAATGAGCTGACATCAATAACCAACACAACTTAAGCAGTGCAGTTGCTTTTTTTTCATAAAGCCATCCATCTAAGAAAAAAATAATAAAAGAAGTGTTTTTTCTTAAAAATACAAGAAAATACAAGAATAACAAAAAATAGTAAGGCTCTAGCTCGTTTAGTTCCAGAGATATTGCAATTCCAAAGCGGCATTTTTCGTTCAGTCATTCTGATGGAGAAATGGAGCATGTTTGCCATGACATAACTTTCTAGTAAATCATAGTAGACAGATTTTAGTCATGAATAGATTTTTAATCTCTGCAACATACACTATGCACACAAACAAGATTAAGCATCAATCTGTTCAATCAATGGCACAGTAAGGCAATGAAATTGACAAGAACTCCAGTTTGTCAATGTTCAAAATTGCATAATCAGCCATTTTTGCCATCTTGTAGCAAGAAAACAAGATCAGAGAATTATTTCAAACTCATATATTCTGGATACCTATATCCTGATAAAAGAATTGTTTTGTTGTTAATGTAAGATAGTAACATTAGGAGTTATGCAACTCCAAAAACGACAAAAAGCCCAATTTGGACGATGGAAAAAGCTGGTCTACTCTACCGTACCCAACTAAAACGTAAAACGTGGGTACTTCCTCATTTCTTGATGGATTTACATGAAATTTTGTACATGGATCAAGCAATTATACAGCTACATTTCAATTATAAACGAAAAACTCTGATTTAATGCTGAAGAATTTCAAAACTGATAAAATCGTAATTTGATTGACAGAATAAGCAGATATACTGTGCCGTACCAACCTAAAATGAACATAACTTCCACATTTCTTAATGAATTTTCTTGACATTTTATATGTGATTCAAGTACTAAACACGCATCCTAAACATTAATGACAAAAGAATAGGGATACATAAGAAATATGTCTGATTTTAAAAAAAATCCTGCATCAACAGAATGTGAACCACACATTTCTTAAGATTATATCTGCAAAGAACAGTATCCCACTATCATAGCTGTGGTACAGCAATACAAAACTTTCAAATAAACAGATACTTGTAAAGGAAGGACCACACCAAAGTGAACAGGCAGGAAAAGCACTGAATTTAAATACAAAAATGGTTCTTGTATGCCTTGTATTTCAGGTCCAGATTAATGTCATCTGCCACTTTACAGAATCTGCCATTTTTAGTTTCCCTCTGGAAACCTGTCTCAAAGACATTAAAAATGAATTTCTTCATGGAGCTGAGATGTGGGCCAAACATATGTGTTGTTTGACAAATCACATTTCTTCATGAAGCTGATGAGGGTAGTGTTGGAGTCCTTCACTTGCTGAAGAGAACCAATGTGGAAGTCATCATCATAATACACCTCCACCATGTCTCCTGTCTTCAGCTGCCACTAACTGATGATTTCATTCCCAGAAAATTTTCCCCGCCTCCCCCCCCCCCCCACCCCTCAAAAAAAAAGAAGAAAAAGAAATATTTCAAAGGTAATTTTCACTTTTGTGGTTATTATTTTTGTGTGCCCTGTGTGTGGTGGGGTGTGTGTGTGTGTGTGTGTGTGTGTGTGTGTGTGTGTGTGTGTGTGTGTGTGTGTGTGTGTGTGTGTTTGTGTGTGTGTGCATGAATGAGAGAGACAAGGCAAGGCAAGGCAAATTCTTTTATTTGAGGATAATAAATAAGCACTTGGGTTTTTTACATCCAGTCCCTGCCCTTTTCAGGGAAAACATCAATATGAAAAGATAACCTCTAACTAAACAAAAATAACAATGATTCAAATGCCATGAGCAAGAGCCAGCGAGCAGAAGCAAGGCAAGGCAAGGCAAGGCAAGGCAAGGCAAGGCAAAGTCTGGGGGTGGGGGGGAACGTAGCATTATTGATTCTTCAGAACACATGCTTTAGTGCACAAGCCACAAACCTCATTAATAAATAACAACCATACCTGTCTGAACTGTAGAGATCTAATTGTTAGTACTTAGTTTGAAAACAATATCCACTGTATCCAGGAAAAGGGACTTATCTTCTTTGTGATTTAAGGCTGATTTGTCTATGAATATATGTCAAAGCCTGTGTGGAGCTGATAATTTTGCGATCATGAATGGCAAACTCAAAGTCAACCCGATCACAAAGTCTTCGGTAAGGGACTTCCGCTTTTGATTTCTGAGCCAGGTGCGAGTACAAAATCGATTATTTCAACAATATTCTTTAAATTAACTGCGTAAAAAAAATACCTGCAATTCTTATGAATGTTTAGACCGACCTGTAACAAAAGTTTTTGTTTTAGATCTATTTAAAAAATCATAGCTGAGATAAAAGTGATGTCCCACGACAAGTGTTGCACTGGTAATCCTGGAGCCCCATCGGCCACACATTTCTTTATTTTGTCATCAAATAGGAGAAATATCCCCAAATACCGTTCGAATGGAGAACCTTATTCAATTTCCTAAGAAATGTTTACTACTTACAAAGTCTGTCTTTCAACCTGGACATAAGAGGTACAACTTCGACAATACGACTTTCGGAGATCGCGCTGTTCGCTGCCATGGTTCGGGAGTCTTTCAATGTCGCATAACGAGTAATGGGTTCATACTACACCCGGACCTGCGCTTAGCTCGCACACTTTGTATAGCTACGCTTTGTATACGATTGAATTCAGAACAGAATAAACTTTAATCACTTGGAAAGACGCTATAGTTGCCTTAAATAGATATGCAGATATCAATTCCCAAAGTTTTCCTATTTTTGAGGTGTTTAAACACTAACAAATGATCATTTTTCATTAAAAAAACAAACAACATAGGGCAATGAAGAACAGGTTTTGACCGTTTAACTGCCATGATTTGCATGAAGGGGGACCTGTGTAACCGGTAAAACAGAAAACCATTGAGGTCACTGTCTTCGTAGGGGTTTGAGCAGGCTGAAATTTTGCCACAACGCAGTAAGATTTTTTGGCCACTTGACACTTTGTTGGATCGTTAGTTCTGTGGTGTTGCTTTCATAACAAAAACAAATGACACAAATCAATAGAGGAAAGATCAATTTTTTTTCCATATCAACAATTTTGTTATTCATGTTCATATATAAGAGCAATTGTCCATGAAAAATGTACAATTTTACCCTCACTGGGAGATTTCTTGCAAAGCTAAAGGGAGGCTGCTGGTACCTGTATATATAGATATAGATATAGATACAGATATATATATATATATATATATATATATATATATATATATATATATATATATATATATATATATATATATATATATATATATATATATATATATGTGTGTTGTGTGTGTGTGTGTGTGTGTGTGTGTGTGTGTGTGTGTGTGTGTGTGTGTGTGTGTGTGTGTGTTTGAAAAAGGGAAAACCTTAAGAAGATATTATGTGGTACACATGAAAAAGACTAAAATAGAAATTGAAACATACCCACACCAAAAGAAGTGGGTGTGGGTGTGTGGTGTTATGTGGGTGTGTGTGGGAGGGGTGTGGCATGAGTGTGTGTATGGGGGGGGGGGGTAGGTGGGGGGGCTTGTGTGTGTGTGTGTGTGTGTGTGGGAGGTGGGGGGGGTAGGTGGGTGGGCATGTGTGTGTAGACTCAAAAAATGAAACACATGAGTATGAGTGTTTGAATTTTGTAAAAACAAAATTGAAAAATGGCACTGGAACCATTCGTATTGGTCATTGCCTTTCCAATGGATCTTTCCAGTGCCGTAGAGAGGGGGGGTCTGCTGCATGGGTAACAGCTTGCCCTCCATGCATACATGCCCAGGCTTTGGGCTCTAAAGACTAGAGTGCAACTCTATAGTCTTCCAAGACTGATGGGTGCCTACTGCTACTACTACTACTACTACTACTACTACTACTACTACTACTACTACTACTACTACTACTACTACTACTACTACTACAAACAAACACATAGCACAAAGAAGAACCTTAACATGTATAGAACAAAATACATCCTGTCACATTGATTCTAGCAACTTTCATGACCTGTTGTTGTTGTTGTTGCTGCAGATGACTTCAGTTCTCCAACATGACGCATGGCAACCCAGCAAAGCCAACATCAAGACAGAAGACTCTTCAGCACAGACCAACACAGCTGTCAACACAGATGCTGTGAGTGAACATGAACATGCCCAACACTTGCCTGAGACAAGTGAATTCCCAGAACAGACAACTGGACACTTTCAGAGTATTCAGGGCAAACAGGAAACCACTGAGTACTGGTGCACTAAAGCAGAGGATATTGGATATGTACCCACTGGCTGTACATGTAACTGTAACAACACTGCAGATATTCATAATGTAACAGAAGGTGTAACTGTTGCTGCTGAATATGGGATCCTTGGTACAGGTGTTTCTGTCCCAGGTGAAGTTAAACTGATCAAGGACACGTGTGATTTCAATGTATGTGTTCACAAATCCCTGATATCCGGTGGTGTTATGGACAGGTGTGGTGTTGAAGAGCTGAAGAATAATATAGAGACATTCTTACAGATTACAAATGAAATCAGGAAAGACATATCCAGAAAAAGCAGAGCTGAGTATGGTCACATCACGAAAGACAACTGTGACACACCTGAAAGGAAGGCAGCAGGAATTGTACAAACTGAAGACAAACAATTCAAATGCATAAAGTGTGGAGACGTTTTCATCTGCAATATTTGTGTGAAAAAGCATATTTCAGGTTGCACAGAATTTACGCCATACCTCTGTGAAAAGTGTGCAGCTTCTAGTCAGACATCAGACTGTAGATGGCAGGTAAACCTGGAAACAATACCTGGCAGTGGAGAAGGCACTGAGCAAAGCACAGCTGTCAACAGTCCTATGGTAAATCATAGAATACAAAAGACATACTTCTGTTATGACTGTGGAAAAGTGTTCACCACTAAACATAGGTTAAAAGAACACAGGCAAATTCACACAGGGCAAAAAACATATACATGCACAGACAATGGAAGAAGCTTCAAAAGCAAAACTGATTTAGACAGACACATGAAAACTAATATAAAAGAAAACACTTTGAAGTGCAATCAACGTGGAAAGGTTTTCATGTCAAAATGTAATTTACATAGTCACAGACCGACTCATACAGGGACCAAGACTTACAAGTACACTGACTGTGAGAAAACATTGAATGAACAAAGCAATGCAAACAGCAACAACACAATTACACAACAGAAGGATTATGACCCAGCTTCACACAGCAGTGATGAAACAATAACAAATAGCAAGTCAGCTCAATGCATCTCTGAAAAAAGAGAAATGTTGAAAAACGAAGAAGACAAGTGCAAAATAGCTACACAGTATCATAACCTGGCAAACAAGGTTGACTTTATACATGATGACTTGGGTGAGGTGAAGGATGCTGACTGTGAAACAACTCAGAGGAAACAGACTGCTACAGAAGGAGACATGACTGTTTGTACAAAGAAAAAATCTCACTTATGTGGGTATTGCGGAAAACCGTTTGATAATAAAAGCAAGCTAGAAAGGCACATAGGAGTCCACACAGGAGAAAGGCTATACACATGTTCACATTGTGAGAAGTCATACAGATACAACACAGACTTAAGAAGGCAGATGCGAATCCACTCTGGAGAAAGGCCATACAACTGCACATGTTGCAAAAAGACATTTGGCCAGAAAGAAAATTCAACAGGCCACATTCAAACCCACACAAAAGAAAAGCCTTACAAATGCTCATATTGTGGTAAGACTTTTACCAAGAAAAGTATTTTGGCATACCACATTCGAATCCACACAGGAGAAAAGCCACACAAGTGCACATATTGTCATATGAAGTTTACCCAGAAACAGAATTTAACTCACCACATTAGAACCCACACAGGAGAAAAGCCACACAAGTGCACATATTGTCATATGAAGTTTACCCAGAAACAACAATTAACTCGCCACATTAGAACCCACACAGGGGAAAAGCCACACAAGTGCACATATTGTCATATGAAGTTTACCCAGAGCCAGGATTTAACTCGCCACATTAGAACCCACACAGGAGAAAAACCACACAAGTGCACATATTGTCATATGAAGTTTACTTCGAAACAACAATTAACTCGCCACATTAGAACCCACACAGGAGAAATGCCACACAAGTGCACATATTGTCATATGAAGTTTACCCAGAAACGGGATTTAACTCGCCACATTAGAACCCACACAGGAGAAAAACCATACACTTGTACCTTCTGTGGAAAGAAGTTCACCCAAAAAGGAAATTTAAAAAGACACACTCTACTTCACACAAAACACTGACCACAGTAATGCCCACACTATGGACGAGGATCAGTTCCCAAATCCCAGGAATCTGCAAGCCTTGTTCTTTATACCTAATTGGACCTACAAAGTCATTCAGTTTGGAAATGCTTTTAATTTATATGCTTGACATGAATTATAATGATGCCTAAGAAATGAGATGAATATGTGTAATTTTTTTAATGTAAAATTGATATGGTTTGTTGCCAACATTTAAAACTGATGCAACATTTGAAAAGTTGTGCTTGTAAAAACTTATGTTCTAACATCTCTATGTCTATTTCACCTGCTGTTTCACATTGTGTAAGTCATACAGCCTTGGACAAATGCAAACATCAAAATCCAGGAAGGGGGGCACATTGTAACGCTAATATCACAGAACACAAATTCAATAACACTCAGATCAATGTGCTAAATTTAGCTGCCCCTTCCTGTTACCTAGTCCAAGTGTGATCAGTTCCTACTATAATTAGCACCAGCTGGCCCCATCTGGGTTGGGATAGGTTGAAATAATTAGCCGCTGAGAAAAGCAGAAAATGGGGGAAACAGACTGTTGTTAATAGTATTTCATTTTTTTAATGTTTGTCCAGAAGTTATTGGCTGTAGAAATAATGACTCATATTCTTCTTGAGGAAGGAAGGTGGCAGGATGGTTAAGACGCTTGCCTGCCAACAAGTAAATCGTGTGGTTCTGGGTTCGTACCCAGCCTTGCCCTTTCTTCCCAGTTTGACGTAAAAAGTCGAACTGAATATCAAAGTCATTCCAATAAGACTATAAACCAAGGCCCCATAGGCGAACACATGCAGAACATCTTATGCTCACTTTAAAACCCCATTCTGCCTTTCGGAAGAGCAGGCCATCGTGTGCCGGTAGGAGGGATGACAAAATGATAAAATAAAACCACCAGCATGCACACAGGTGTCGTGTATAGACACCATCCCTGAGGAAAATTCGGGGAGTTGGAGTCCCAGGGTGGCTGGGGCTGTATATGGCAACGTTCTGGCCGCTCCGCGATAGTACTGGAACCATTCCGAGACTGATGGGTGTCTACTACTACTACTTCTTGATTTGGCATGACGCTCTCAAAATGTGTACTGTATTTCGATTCA
The DNA here is from genome assembly GCA_030674155.1 of Stramonita haemastoma. NCBI lineage: Eukaryota > Metazoa > Mollusca > Gastropoda > Neogastropoda > Muricidae > Stramonita > Stramonita haemastoma. Next base: position 4,286,038 of record CM060346.1, read on the forward strand.
TATTTGTAAAGAAAACGTTTTCGCATGTTTTATTATAGTTCATGAGAAATGTGTTAAATATCTACCAGTCTTAAGTATTTGAATGTTTGATTTTACTTTCCCAAGCTTTCAAACTGTAGTTAGATTTTAGAAGCTATGTTTGTATAAACCAAAATGTTTTAAATGTGCTTTTCACTGAATTTTCTTGATGTGTACACAAATTTCTGGTTACACTTTTAACTTCTGTTTTACTAATAAAAGGTCTTCTTTCAAAAGCGAAGTTTGTTCTGATGTGACTGTATGAAGGCAGGATCTGTAATGGGCATGAAGATCTGATCACTGATAAATGAGTGCTTAAAAAAATCATGACACTTACTTACTTACTTACTTACTTATTTTACTTACTTACTTACTTACTTACTTACTTACTTACTTACTTACTTACTTCCTCACTCACTCACTCACTCACTCCACACACACACACACACACACACACACACACACACACACACACACACACACACACACACACACACACACACACACACACACACACACAACACACACACGGGTTTGAGTTCCATTGAGATTTTTCCTCTGGAGTTAACATTAGTGCTGACTCCACTTCTCCCAAAATCTTTGAGATTAGACAGTAAACCAAGGCCCCGTTTGTGAACACACAGAGAACATCTTGCACATATGTTAAATAATCTTCCGCTTTTCGTAAGAGTAGGCCATCGTGTGCAGGTGGGAACAGATTACAAGATTTACAAAACTGCATACACACTGGGTTTGGTTGTAACAAGGCATATGAGTCTTTATTCCATTATCCTAGAAAAAGAATCAATGAATACATTAATAAATAAATTCATAAAATTCACACACACACACACACACACACACACACACACAACACACACACACACACACACACACACACAACACACACACACACACACACACATTGTTGAAATTATGTTAGCAAATTGATGTTGGTGAAATGTTTGTTGTTGTTGTTTTATTTGTTTGTTTGCTTTTTCCCCTTTTCTTTTTTTTGTTGGCTTGATTGTTTGCTAGGGATTTTCTGCTTTGTTTCTTTTTTGTTTTTTTGTTTTGTTTTGGATTTGATTTTTGCTATTGTTTTGATTTTTTTTCTTTTCCTTTCTTTAGATAGATGGCTTGATGGAAAAAAGCAGATCACTGCTTACTCAATGTACCATCTGGAAATAAAAATTTGATTGATTGATTGACACACACACACACACACATACAGGCAAACACACACACACACACATACACACACACACACATACACACACACACACACACACACACACACACACACACACACACACACACACACACACACACACACACACACACACACACACACACGTGTAAATTTGTCATTATTTACAGCTGAACTGGTTGCAATTTTAATGGCTTTAACAGATGTGCTAGATAACCCATGGTTATTGTTTTTTCCATGTCTTACTTTGTGTGGAATCTAAATCAGTTTTATATGCCGTAAAATCTGCAGATTACAAGAATCATTCAAAACGTATAAGAGATATAAAACACACAGTCCACCTTCTAAGTTTAAGAGACATATTTGTTACCCTTCTTTGGGTTCCTTCACACATTGGATTGTACTATAATGAATGGGTTGATTGGGCTGCTAAGAGAGGTGGAGCAATAGAAGTGGAAACAGTGACCTACATATTCTTTTATCTATCAAACAAGGATATCATTTGTTTGAACAAGCATCCTTAAGCAAGTTTAATGAAATAATACAAAAAAGAACAGTTTGCAAAATGGGTTCCAACCTGGTAAAATTTGCGGAGGACAGTACTCTTCTTAGACCATGATCTAGGAGAGGGAAACCTCCCCCCCCCCCCCCCCACCCCCCCCCCACCCACCCCGATTTTTGACTTTGTTTTTCTGAAAGTTTATGATGTTGGTAGAAGCATTTGACATGTTACCCTCTGGGATACAGGTTATTTCTGGAGTGAGAGGTATATCAACAGTGCATTTTGCCCTCTTTGCGCCCTATATTTAGGTTTTTGGGGTAGAGATGTTCACGCTGTGATTATTGCACAAAATCTGGCTTAACTTCTCATGACTTTATTGTGAATAGGATCTAGTATAATTTTCCTGATTATATAGGCACAGTTTTTTGCTGACAAATTTAAAACAAAACTACAGTTTATTTATTTATTTATTTATTTATTTATTTATTTATTTATTTATTTATTTATTTATTCTTTTATATCGAGGATAACAGAATAAGCAATTATGTGCTTTTTTTCATCTGGTCCCCGTGTGTATGCAGTTTTGTAAATATTGTCATCTGTTCCCACCAGCACAAGATGGCCTACTCTTACGAAAAGCGGAACAGTATTTAACGTGTGCGCAAGATGTTCTGTGTGCGTTCGCACACGGGGCCTCGGTTTAAAGTCTCATCCGAAGGACTTTTGGGGAGAGTGGAGTCAGCACTGATGTTAACTCCAGGAAGAAAATTTCCCTGACCGGACTCGAACCCGGGTCTTCAAATTGCCAGCGCAATGTTCTGACCACTAGGCTATCCGCCCCCCGTGATGACTTTAGTGCACGGCCGTACGAACCCCACGCAGCTGAAATCTGTCTTACCACTCAACCACAGCCCAGCGCTGTTCCGTTCCCTCGCCATCAGTTGAGCGGCACTTTCTCATCTCACGCCTTGGGTGTCCAGGTGCCAGAAGTGTATCCAATTATCAGTGTGTTCCACAAAGTATGAATAAATAAGTCTAGATCAAGATGTTATTATTGATCAGAGAATGTCTGTAACACACAGTAAGTAGGCCTACTGCAACAGCCATAAGTATAATTAACAAAGAGGATGTGTTAACGACAGCCCTTTGAGTCTATAATTTTTTTTTAGTTTCAATTTTTTTTCCTCAAGAAATTACACATGATATGCAGATCAGTCACAAGCGTGTGCACGCGTGTAACACACAAACACACACACACACACACACACACACACACACACACACACACACACACACACACACATACCACAGCACATACAAGTGACACACGATAACACACATCTACAAATAGAGGTAGACCATCAGCTGCACTGCCCATGGCCTTGGTGAAAAAAAAAAGGAAGGAAAAAAAACGCGGTCATAATTCGTTGTTCTTCTCAGTTCCGCGTCCTCCACCACAAATGTTGACAGAAATGGGGATAAGGCAAACTGTTGTGTAGTACTTTTAGTATCCATTTAACCATCATGTTTCAGGTCATTTTATTTCATTCATTTTTATTTTTATTTTATTCTTTTATATCGAGGATAATAGAATAAGCACTCATGTGCTTTTTTTTTTCATCTAGTCCCCGTGTGTATGCAGTTGTGTAAATATTTTCATCTGTTCCCACCGGCACACAATGGCCTACTCTAACGATAAGCGGAACAGGATTTAACGTATGCGCAAGACGTTCTGCGTGGGCACACGGGGCCTCGGTTTACTGTCTCATCCAAAAAACCTTTGAGGAGAGTGGAGTCATTGGCAAGTGTGCAATCTCTCACTGAAAGTGTATTTCATCTTCCCCATGTGAGTATCCTGTATAAAATGAACATTTTAGCATGGGGTGGGAGAACCTGTATAATTCATTTCCAAAATAACAGAAAAGAAAAGACTGTAACTCCACTAACTGAAGAAAGCAACAAAAAACCTTCAAAAGTCTCTTCCCTTGATGAGACGTTCTTCAGATGTGGCATGTCATAGACTAGATGAGATTTGTAATTGTATTCCAGAAGACCTTGACTTTACACGCCATGGTTATCACAGAAGCTGTTATGCACAGTTTACAAGTGTGAAATTTGCCAGGAAAAGAAAGCATGAGACAGGTAGTGAACAGGTTGCAGGACCATCAAAACCTAAAAGAACTGTCGCTACTTCAGGCCCATTGCTTCCAAAAGACAGCTGCATTTTTTGCAAGAAGAAAATTTTTTTTAAAGTTTCAAAAGGGGTTCCTTGTTTTGGAAAACTTGTAAAATGTGTAACCAAGACAGAAGAACAGTCTATACAGGATGCAGCCAAAACTAAACAGGATGACATTTTCACTCAAAACTACTGAGCGGCTACAGGCACACAAGAGGGCATTTGAGTACATACGCAAGTATGATGAGAATGCAATAATCAGAAGTTCACAGGTGGAGAGAATGACCATGCTAGGTGATAAGTATTGTGAATACATGCAACAACATTCTCCTGACTTCTAC
>CM060346.1:4295284-4300284 GCA_030674155.1 Stramonita haemastoma
GTTTACTGTGACATTTGTGAGGAAGTTTCAGTTGATGCATATCATTGGATATTTCTTTAATTTGGTTTCTGATCTGATTAGCTCTCTTCTGTATCATCATCTTGTTTCATCCACGTATCAGTCTAAAGAGAATGTTAACACACGGATTTCAGTAGTCATGTCTATGTAAACTTACCAGTTTACAAACCTCTCCCCTATCCCCACCCCCAAACACCTTTACCATGTAAAGACACACACATGTACACATACACATATATACGCATATATAAGCACATTTGTTGGGAATTATGGATGCAGAAGAGATTAAAAGAGAGATAGATGACTAATTTTTTTTTTATTGGTGGTAAAAGATTGAGCAGAATGATTTTATATTAAAAAAACCCTACCATTAGAGAGAGAGAAGATCACTCTTAGGAATACATTTTTTTTCCTTTGCTAGACTTCAAAATTCATTTTCAGAACCCAGTGTTGAAAAGACACATTTGTCAGTAGTGAACCCTGTGGTAAGCCTCACTCCCTTACACCCAAAAGCAACTCAGGATACATTTCTTTCAGGGTTATTAAATGGGGATTCATGAAACCTTCGCTCAAGGCATGTGTGCATGCATGCATGTGTGTGTGTGTACCCATGCATCAGTACGCGCACACATGCACGCAGGCATGCACTCATACCTACCTACCTCACCCCCACTCTCACACCACCACCTACTCACCCCAGGATGAGGGCAAGCCCCATAGTAGTGATATGGGTGGCTGAGAAGCCCGAGCTGAAAAGCTCGTCCTCTTCCCATATGTAATGGTCAGAAACGTCAAGCAAGAGCACTAAAAGAGAGCAAGTACCGCAAGCTTACCAACTCTCAGGCTCGAGAAAGCTCCTGTCGTGTTCTTAAGAAAATGGCGCCTGGCCAGAGGCTCCAGGGAAAATGTTTGGGGTCGTGTTTGTGTACACACAAACATGCACAAGCACGAGCATACACACACTACTACCGGATACACACACACACATACACGACCACACACAACAAGAAACTTAAGGGAGGTGGGGGATGGACTTGCGATGCCTTGAGGGATGGTTTGTGGTCCTTGTTTGATAGTTCTGAGGGGGTGATCCTGTGGTGCTGGAGGGTCTTTGGAGGTGGGGGTTTATCACTGGGGTTGTGTTTTGGTCAGCAATTTGCTTTGAACATAAGGATGGGTTTTTTCAGGTAAAATTGTGTAATTGCAGGAAAACATTGGATGAGACTTTATTTCTCACCAAGAATATGTGTGCATACTGCAACAAGACTTGTACACTCGTGTGCATACATTATAGATCACAAAATACACCACACACACACACACACACACAATACATACACACACACACCACACACATATGCCTATGAGCGTCAACTGCATACACTGCCAGGTAGAAAACTTGTCTTTCTTGTTAGCTGCATGTCCTTACATGTTCAAGTTCGCCTGCTGTAGAAGATTGTGCAGAATTACATGTTCTCAGCACAGGTAGTCACTGCAAGTTGGATTTTCTCTTGTTGCTTTGATTTTCTCTTGTTGGCTTGATTTTCTCCTTGTTGGCTTTGATTTTCCTTGTTGCTTTGATTTTCTCCTTGTTGGCTTTGATTTCTCTTTATTGGCTTTGATTTTCTCCTTGTGGCTTTGATTTACTCTTTGTTGGCTTGATTCTCTTGTTGCTTGATTTTCTCTTTGTTGGCTTTGATTTTCTCCTTGTTGGCTTTGATTTTCTCTTGTTGGCTTTGATTTTCTCTTGTTGGCTTTGATTTTCTCCTTGTTGGCTTTGATTTTCTCTTTGTTGGCTTTGATTTTTCTTTGTTGGCTTTGTTTTCTCTTTATTGTTCTTTAAGGGATTCATTTTCTGATCAGAGTTGGAAATCATGCCTTTACCTGTTCACTCCATGCCCCTTTCTATTTTTCTGGTGATAATCATTCTTTCCTAGTGACAACTATCATCATCTTTCAGCGAGAAGTTTGTCAAGCTAATGTGGTCTTCCTGATTTCCTTCAGCTGCTTCATTTTCTTTTTCCAGAGAAAAATATGTAGTCTCGGCCATGCCTGGCCTCCACATCATTGCACAAGATTCCCCTGACAAAGCCAAACTGGACAGTCCTTTAACATGTCACTTTTCCTTCTTTCAGCTAAGCTGGCAAAAAAAATGTTGATAAAAGCTGTATATTGTAATGAAATATAATGGACTAGCTCCCCTTGTCATCAAAATTATCTGTCTTCAAGAAAATGTCTGTTTGAAAAGGTAATTGAAACCTAAACACATTTGACTGCACAAAGTGAAGAAGAGAAAAAGACGAACTCTGTTTGACTTGTGACGTTAAAGATGTTGCTGAATTTGACCTTTGTTCCCCCAAAGTCACAGCCATACTGCCTGACTGACTGGTTTAATAGTGATAACTACACACAGTGACATGAAGCTGTACCTGCAGTGACTGAATAGGATTGGTAGTGTGACTTAGCTACATGATTCTGCAGTGGTTTAACAGAGGTACATGACTATGTAGGCACTGTAGAAATGAAAACAGGACTGTGTAGCACTCAGGAGTTTCTATTCTATTCTTTTATCCTACCTTTCTAAAGCTGCTATCTTTTTCTCTGAAGACTATAAAGAATACAATTATTCCTTAGTCATTGTTGGATCACAGCTGTCAGTTTGCCCTCTTTCAGCTCATCTTAGCTGCTAATTAATCTATCTCAGCTCATTTAGCTGCAATTAATCTATCTCAGCTCATCTTAGCTGCTAATTAATCTATCCCAGTCTAGATCAGGGTGAGCTGGTGCTATTTATAGCAGGAATCTACCACACTTGGACATGGTAAAAGGAAAAGACACGCTAAATTTAGCACTCTTGACTGAGTGAAGTTGGATTTGTGTGCTGTGGGATTCAGTCTGTTTAGCCTTATGCTCTCTTTTTCTTTTGCCATACCCATGTGTTTGAAGAAGTTATTTTGTCAAAGATGGGAATGTTTGGAATAGATGTGAGTTATCAGACAGGTGTTGTGGTGGGTGACCTCAGGGTCAGATGGTGCATATTGTGGCTTGGTATGGTCCTGTGTTCATGTCAGAGTGGAGGACCTCACAGAAAGCTGACCAGGAGTCAAAACGAGTAGACGATAAAGAGTGTTCAGAAACATGAAGACATTCAAGAACATACTCGTAGATAGTAGAGAGTGTTTAGAAACGTGAAAAATATTCAACATACCTGTGTATAATAGACATTAATAAAAAATGTGAAAACATTCAACAACATACTTGTGGATTTTTTTGGGGTGGGGGGTTGTTAGCACCTGACGATTTCAGGCCAAAAATTCCTGAATAGGGTTGGCAGCTGGTGAAATGACCTGTAGACTCAGCTGGGGAAAGTGACATTTCAAGGAAACCAAGTCTCTGTGACTTTTCAGAAATTGTGTTCATTTCGTAACTGTCAGTGTTCCCCCCCCCTCCCCCTCCCCCACTTTGTTTTAAAGGTTTGGGTTCTAAAATTTGTAGTCACACTTTTCCAAGCTTGATAACTCTTTTTATTCAGATAGGAAGCCAGGTTGGATTAACTCTGCAGATATCTCTTTTACTTTTTTTAAATGCTCTGGGTATCATAGATACAAGCTTCATTCCTATCTATAGGAAGCTTCATTCCTATCTATATATCTATCTACTATCTGCCCTTCAATTTCATGTTATTTTCTTCTTGATCCAGACTGATTTTCCAAAATGTTTTTCTTTTTTTATAACCAAACAAAAGAGGAAATTTACCTGTATAAATTTCTTTTGCTTTAGATTTCCTTTACTGTTGTATTCTGTCTTCCTAAAGTGGGAGTTTGGGTGCATTGAAGACAGGGCACAAGACCTGTAAGCCTGTAGTCTAAAACTGTGCCTGCAAGGTGAGTGAGGCACTGCAGGTCTGCTGTGAATGGAGGGGCTGAGTGGGGGTGCTGGCAGAAATAGAAAGCCTGGGTACAGGGAAGTCCTAGTGTCCATGTTGCTTTGTGTTTGTAGTGATACAGGTTGTTGGTACAGAGTAGTCTTAGTGTCCATGTTTCTTTGTGTTTGTAGTGATACAAGTTGTTGGTACAGGGAAGTCTTAGTGTCAATGTGCCTTTGCGTTTGTAGTGATACAAGTTGTTGGTGCAGGGAAGTCCTATTTAGTGTTCATGTTCCATTGTGTTTGTAGTGATACAAGTTGTTGGTGCAGGGAAGTCCTATTTAGTGTTCATGTTCCATTGTGTTTGTAGTGATACAGATGGCCAGCTCTTTAGAGTATTCTTCTGTTTGTTAGGTTGTCAAATGGGAATCTTTCCAGATTTCCCCCTCTTGTTTTGTGGTAGAAATGTTGCTCTGAAAGGTTGACTGTCATCCCATTGTATGGGAGTCTTGATCGTTTGTGTTGTCCTGACTATTCTCCACATTTCCTGTCTGCTTAAGAATTGTCACTCCATTTGTTGGCTTCATAAGGCACGCATCCTCTCAGCTTGAAAGTTAGACTTTCAGAGTTTAGCATGTTTCTGTGAAAGTTTTCTTCTTTGTGCTTCTGTTGGGAAATTTCTTCTGTAGGGACTGCTGTAGTCTTCACATGACTGTGTTTCTGCAAGGTTTACCTAACACTCCTTTTTCCAGCACTGTCTGTGACTGACAGTACTAAGGACAGGTCTGCAGTGTGTTTGTGGCTCTCTAGCTCTTTTCAGTTTCTCTCCCGTTTCTTTCTGCCATCCTGTCTAAACCTACCCCCCCCCCTCCCTGTCCTTTGTGTGTTAGTTGTGACATGTAGGAAAACATGGATACAGCCTTAGAGTGAAGTGGAAAAGTGACAGTGAGTGAATGTGTGTTGTGCGCATGTGCATGCGTGCATGTGTGTGTTTGTGTGTGTAAAGCAGTAGTGGTAATGGTAGTAGTGGTAGCTGTAGCAGTAGTAATGGTAGTGAAGTATGATAATAGCAGAAGAAGTTATAGTAGTATTCCATCCAATGTCTGTCTACATCAGT
>CM060346.1:4302784-4310454 GCA_030674155.1 Stramonita haemastoma
AGGCAGTTTGTTGTTTTTGTTTTGTTTTTTCGGGGTGGGGGTGGGGGGAACAGTATGGCTAATAATAGCAGCCCATGTTCAAAGCAAGCAAACAGAGGCCGACCCCTCGAACCTGGAGAAAGACTGTGGAGGAGGAAATGAAGATAATGGGAAAGACCTGGAATGAGTTGCGGTGGCTCGCCCAAGATAGGACTGCCTGGAGGTCCCTTGTCTGTCTGTGCCTTATGCCCCCTCAGCGGGGCCACGAGGATTGAGTGAGTGAGTCAGTGCAGTCAGCATCCTGGATAGATTCAGAATGGTCAGAGTGATGTCCAAGGCTTTCTACACAACAGCCAAGACTGAGCCCTGTCTACACATTTTTTTGTTTTGGACAATGAATCTGCATATGGCTGTGGTGGGGAGATGTGTCAGTGTTCCATTGTCCATGTGTCAGCAAGTAGGTCACACTCTTCCCTCGTGTTTGTGTGTGTGTTTGTGCGTACGTGTTTGTGAGCATGTGTATGTCTGTGTGTATTTGTGTGTGTGTGTGTTTTGTGTGGTGTGTGTATGTGTGGCGTATGAGTATGTGTGTGCATGTGTGTGTTTGTTTGTGTGTCTGAGTGTGTGTGTTTTGTGTGTGTGGTGTATGAGTGTGTGTACATGTGTGTTTGCATGAGCATGTGTGTGGGCATGTGTGTGTGGGTGTGTGTGTGTGTTTTATTGTTTACATCCAGTCCTCGTGTGTATGCTGTTTTGTAAATGTCATCTGTTTCCACCGGCACATGATGGCCTACTCTTACGAAAAGCAGAAGAGGATTTAACGTGTGCGCAAGATGTTCTGCGTGCATTCGCACATGTGATCTTGGTTTAAAGTCTCATGCAAAGGACTTTTAAGGAGAGTGGAGTCAACACTGATGTTAACTCCAAGAGAAAAATCTCCTCGACCGGAATCAAACCTGGGTTGGGGAAGAGGAAGGGGGGGGGGGGTGATATGCTGCAGATGTTGTTTATGTAAATTTATTATTTTATATTGAGGCTAATGGAATAAGTACGCATGTACTTTTATTTACATCCAGTCCCCATGTGCATGCAGTTTTGTAAATTTTGTCATCAGTTCCCACTGGCGCACAGTGGCCTACTCTTTTGAAAAGCAGAACAGGATTTCATGTGTGCGCAAGATGTTCACATATGGCCTCGGTTTATAGTCTCATCCAAAAGACTCTTGTGGGAGAGTTATGGACATTGTGTACATTTGTATTTTGTACCACTTTATGTCACAGCAGATTTATCTGCAAAAAAATTGGGCTGCTCTCCCCGAAAGTTCTGGGCCCAAATGGGGTCTGAACCACCGCACACTCTGACCCGGACTTTTTGCTTTCTAGGCAAGGCACGTTACCACCTAGACCATCGATCCATACCATGCATGGATGTATACATACATGTTCATTCTGTGAGTTGCAAGGTTGGTGTGTGGAGACTGGAGAACAGAACTGGGAGGAAGACAGTCAGGACTCTGGCAGAGGTAATTATTTTTTATTTTATTTATTTTCTACCCCTTTATGTCACAGCAGATTTCTCTGTGTGAAATTTGAGCTGATTTAGAGCGCGTCACCACAAGTGCAGAGCCTACCCATTATTTTTTCCCCTTCAGGGATGGTGTCTAAACACGACACCTATGTACATGCTGGGTTTTTTTTAATGATTTTGTCATCGGTCCTACCGGCACACAGTGGCCTACATGCGTTTGCACATGGGTCCTTGGTTTATAGTCTCATCTGAATGATTTACTCTGTGTGTGTGTGGGGGGGGGGATAGGTGTATGGGGGAGGGGGAGAGTGACATGTCAATCTACTGATAATGGTTTCTGTTACTTTCCCAGATTTTCTATACCAAGACTTGACTTGACTTATGCCTGTGGTTCCCTTGGGAACAAAGGGCCACAACAGCACTCCTCCAACGGACTCGGTTCTGGGAGATCCTCTTCAGCTCGGCCCACGTCATTCTGGCTGTCTTCGTCTCTGCTTCAATGCTTCTGCGCCAGGTCTGTTTTGGTCGACCTACTTTCTGCTTCCCTTGTGGGTTCCAGTCAAGGGCCTGCCTGGTGACATCTGAAGCAGGCTTGCAGAGCGTATGGCTGATCCATCCCATTTCTTTCCATACCAAGACAATGGGGAAAATCAGGTGGCTGGCACATTTTTATTAGGTAAGTGCCGTTTGTTCGTTTGGTTTAGTTTATTCTTTTTATATCGAGGATAACGGAAAGAAACACTTGTGTGCTTTTTTTTTTACATCCAATCCCCCTGTGTATACAGTTTTGTAGATCTTGTCATCTGTTCCCACTGGCACACAGTGGTCTACTCTTTTGAAAAGCAGAACAGGATTTAACGTGTGTGCAAGATGTTGTGCATACATTCACACACAGCCTCGGTTTATAGTCTCATCTGAAGGACTCTTTGTGGGAGAGTTGTGGACATTGTGTACATGTGTATATACATACACATTCATTCTGTGAGTTGCAAGGTTGGTGTGTGGAGACAGTGGAAAACGGGACTGGGAGGAAAACAATCAAGACTCTGGCAGAGGTAAATATTTTTTTTTAAAATTAATTTTCTACCACTTTAGGTCAGCAGATTTCTCTGCGTGAAATTCGGGCTGCTCTCCCCGGGGAGAGCGCGTTGCCACAAGTGCAGTGCCTACCCTTTTTTTTCCCCCTCGGGGACGGTGTCTAAACATGACACCCATGTGCATGCTGGGTTTAAAAAAAAAAAAAAATGTCATCTGCTCCTACTCGCACACGATTGGCCTACTCTTTCAAAAGGCGGAATGGGGTTGTAACGTTGTCGCAAGATGTTGTGTATGCGTTCGCACGCGGTGCCTTTGTTTATAGTCTCATCAGAATGACTTACTCTGTGTGTGTGTGTGTGGGGGGGGGTGTATGGGGGGAGGGGGAGGGGGGGGAGTGACATGTCAATCTACTGATAATGTTTTCTGTTTTATTCCCAGGTTTTCCATACCAAGACAATCAGAAAATCAGGTGGCTAGCACATTTTTATTAGGTAAGTCCTGTTTGTTTATTTTATATTCATTTTATTCTTTTATATTGAGGATAACAGAATAAACACTCATGTGTTTTTTTTTGTATCCAATCCCCATGTGTATACAGTTTTGTAGATCTTGTCATCTGTTCCCACTGGTACACAGTGGCCTACCCTTTTGAAAAGCAGAACAGGATTTAACGTGTGCGCAAGATGTTCTGCATACATTCACATACAGCCTCGGTTTATAGTCTCATTTGGAGGACTCTTTGTTTGAGAGTTGTGAACATTGTGTACATGTATACATACATACACCACGTTGATTCTGTGAGTTGTGAACATTGTGTACATGTATACATACATACACCACGTTGATTCTGTGAGTTGTGAACATTGTGTACATGTATACATACATACACCACGTTGATTCTGTGAGTTGCAAGGTTGGTGTGTGGAGACTGGAGGACAGGACTGGGAGGAAAACATTCAGAACTCTGGCAGAGGTAATTATTTTTTATTTTATTTATTTTCTACCACTTTATGTCACAGCAGATTTCTCTGCTTGAAATTTGGGTTGATTTGCCTGGGGAGAGGCGTCACCACAAGTGCAGCACCTACCCATTATTTTTTTCCCCTGAGGGATGGTGTCTAAATACAACACCTGTGTGCATGCTGGATTTTTGTTATAATTTTGTCATCCGCTCCTACTGGCACACAATGGCCTGCTCTTCCGAAAGGCGGAACAGGGTTTTAACATGTGCGCAAGATGTTCTGCATACGTTTGCGTAAGGGACTTCGGATTATAGTCTCATCTGAATTACTTACTCTGTGTGTGTGTGGAGGGGGGGGGATGTATAGGGGAGGGGGGAGGAGTGACATGTCAATCTACTGATAATGGTTTGTGTTGCTTTCCCAGGTTTTCTATACCAAGACTTGACTTGACTTATGCCTGTGGGTTCCCTTGGGAACAAAGGGCCACAACAGCACTCCTCCAACGGACTCGGTTCAGGGAGATCCTCTTCAGCTCGGCCCATGTCATTCCGGCTGTCTTTGTCTCTGCTTCAATGCTTCTGCGCCAGGTCTGTTTTGGTCAACCTACTTTCTGCTTCCCTTGTGGGTTCCAGTCAAGGGCCTGCCTGGTGACATCTGAAGCAGGCTTGTGGAGCGTATGGCTGATCCATCCCCATTTCTTTCCATACCAAGACAATGAGAAAATTGTGTGGCTGGCACATTTTTATTAGGTAAGTGCGTTTGTTGGTTTTGTTTATTTTATTCTTTTATATCGAGGATAACAGAATAAGCACTTGTGTGCTTTTTTTTTACATCCAATCCCCATGTGTATACAGTTTAGTAGATCTTATCATCTGTTCCCTCTGGCATACAGTGGCCTACTCTTTTGGAAAGCAAAACAAGATTTAACGTGTGCACAAGATGTTCTGCATACATTCACGTAGGGCCTCGGTTTATAGTCTCATTGGAAGGACTCTTTGTGGAAGAGTTGGGGACATTGTGTACATGTGTATATACATACACATTCATTCTGTGAGTTGTGGACATTGTGTACATGTGTATATACATACACGCTCATTCTGTGAGTTGTGGACATTGTGTACATGTATACATACATGTTGATTCTGTGAGTTGCAAGATCAGTGTGTGGAGACAGTGGAGGACAGGACTGGGAGGAAGACAGTCAAGACTGTGGCAGAGGTAATGGATTTAAAAAAAAAAAATTTGTACCACTTTATGTCACAGCAGATTTCTGTGCATGAAATTCAGGCTGCTCTCCCTGGAGAGATCGTGTCGCCACAAGTGCAGCGCCTACCCTTTCCCCCCCCCCCTCAGGGAAGGTGTCTAAAACACAACACCTGTGTGCATGACGGGTTTTTTTGGATAATTTTGTCATCCGCTCCTACTCACACACGATGGCCTGCTCTTCCGAAAGGCGGAATGGGGCTTTAACATGTGCGCAAGATGTTATGTCTGCGTTTGCACACAGGGCCTCAGTGTATAGTCTTATCTGAATGACTTACTCTGTGTGTGTGGTGGGGGGTGGGGGGGGGGGGGGAGGAAGGTGGGTGTATGGGTGGGTGGGGGGGGGGATTGACATGTCAATCTACTGATAATGGTTTCTGTTTCATTCCCAGGTTTTCCATACCAAGACAATCAGAAAATCAGATGGCTGGCAAATTTTTTATTAGGTAAGTGCTGTTTGTTTGTTTTATTTATTTTATTATTTTATATCAAGGATAACGGAATAAGCATCCCTGTGCTTTTTTACATCTAATCCCCATGTGTATTATAGTTTTGTAAATTTTATTGTCTGTTCCCACTGGCACACAGTGGCCTACTCTTCTGAAAAGCAGAACAGGATTTAACGTGTGCGCAAGATGTTTTGCGTACATTCACATATGGCCTCGGTTTATAGTCTCATCTAGAAGACTCTTTGTGGAAGAGTTGTGGACATTGTGTACATGTGTATATACATACACGTTCATTCTGTGAGTTGTGGACATTGTGTACATGTGTACATACACGTTCATTCTGTGAGTTGTGGACAATGTGTACATGTGTACATACACATTGATTCTGTGAGTTGTGGACATTGTGTACATGTGTACATACACGTTCATTCTGTGAGTTGCAAGGTTGGTGTGTGGAGACAGTGGAAGGCAGGACTGGGAGGAAGACAGTCAGAACTGTGGCAAAGGTAATTATTTTTTATTTTATCTATTTTGTACCACTTTATGTCACAGCAGATTTCTGTGCGTGAAATTTGGGCTGCTCTCCACATCACCACAAGTGCAGCACCTACCCATTATTTATTTTTTCCCTCAGGGATGGTGTCTAAAACACATCTGTGTGCATGCTGGGTGATTTTTTAAAATATTTTTTGTCATACGCTCCTACCGGCACATGATGGCCTGCTCTTCCGAAAGGCGGAACGGGGCTTTAATGTGTGCGCAAGATATTCTGTGTGCGTTTGCACACAGGCCTCGGTTTATAGTCTCATCCGAATGACTTACTGTGTGTGTGTGCGGAGTGGGGGGTAGGGGTGGGGGGAGGGCGGGGTATAGGGGAGGGGGTGGGGAGTGACATGTCAATCTACTGATAATGGTTTCTTTTGCATTCCTAGGTTTTCCATACCAAGACAATCAGAAATCAGGTGGCTGGCACATTTTTAGTAGGTAAGTGCTGTTTGTTTGTTTTATTTATTTTATTTTTTTATATCAAGGATAATGGATTAAGCACTCATGTGTTTTTTTTAACATCCAGTCCCCATGTGTATACAGTTTTGTAGATTGTGTCGTCTGTTCCAACCGGCACACAATGGCCTACTCTTACAAAAAGAGGAACAAGATTTAATGTGTGCGTAAGATGTTCTGCGTGCATTCGTACATGGGGACTCAGTTTATAGTCTCATCCAAAAGACTTTTGGGGAGAGTGGAGTCAGCATTGAAGTTAACTCCAGGGGAAAAAATCCCCTCGAACGGGAGTTGGACTCCAGTCGTCAAATTGCGAGCACAATGTTCTGACGAACTACTCTGTGTGTGTGTGTGTTGGGGGGGGAGTGACTTGTCAATCTACTGATAATGGTTTCTGTTTTATTCCCAGGTTTTCCATACCAAGACAATCAGAAAATCAGGTGGCTGGCACATTTTTATTAGGTAAGTGCTGTTTGTTATTTCATTTATTTTATTCTGTTATATCGAGGATACGGAAAAAAACACTCGCATGCTTTTTTTTTTTTTTACATCCAATCCCCATGTGTATACAGTTTTGTAGATCTTGCCATCTGTTCCCACTGGTACACAATGGCCTACTCTTACAAAAAGGAAGACAGGATTTAACATGTGTGCAAGATGTTCTCCATGTATTCGCACAAGGAGCATCAGTTTATAGTCTCATCCAAAAGACTTTTGGGGAGAGGTGGAGTCAGCACTGATGTTAACTCCAGGGGAAAAATCCCCTCGAACAAGAATGTTTGTTTTATTTATGTATTTTATTCTTTTATATAGAGTATAACGGAATAAACACTCGCATGCTTTTTCTTTTTCCATCCAATCCTCATGTGTATACAGTTTTGTGATCTTGTCATCTGTTCCCACTGGTGCACAATGGCCTACTCTTACAAAAAGGGAAACAGGATTTAAAATGTGTGCAAGATGTTCTCCATGCATTCGCACATGGAGCATCAGTTTATAGTCTTATCCGAAAGACTTTTGGGGAGAGTGGAGTCAGCACTGATGCTAACTCCAGGGGAAAAATCCCCTCAAACAAGAATCGAAACGGGGTCGTCAAATTGTGAGCGCAATATTCTGACCACTAGGTTATCCTGCCCCCCTGTGTATGTGTGTGTGTGTGGTTGGCAGATGGGGGAGTGGAGACATTGTTAAATAAAAACATGGCATCAGCAATGTTGTGTGTGTGTGTTAGCAGGGCTGCTGTTTCAATACACAGATTTGTGTGCAGATAATAGAAGGTAGCAACACCTTAGCAAAAACCATCTTGCAAGGAACAGTCAAGGGCAAGAGAAGAAGAGGCCGCCAAAAGAAATCATGGGTTGACAACATCTAAGACTGGACCGCCCAACCCCTGCAACACCTCCTACTAGCCACACAGATCATGAAGCATGGAAAAAGATCTTTGTTGCGT
>CM060346.1:4310554-4315554 GCA_030674155.1 Stramonita haemastoma
GAGAGAGAGAAGAGAGAGAGAGAGAGAGAGAGAGAGAGAGAGAGAGAGAGAGATAGAGAAATCATTCAATTCAAATCAGGATTTGAAGAAATCTAACAACAGCAATGATAATAAATGAAATAACAAAACCAAGAGACAACAGAAACACTTAGAAACATAATACAGGAAACAAGGCCGGAAAGACAATAACGATAAATCAAAAAGCACACATAGACAACTAGAATAAGAACTATAGATCCAAATGATGATCATGATCAGAGAAAGACGCTAATGATCAAGTAGCAAAGAAGAGTGCACAGCCAGTGAAGCAACTGAAAACAGCATCCCACTACAATTTATCAAGAAAATAATTCATATAAAAAAACGAAAATGATAAAGCAGACGAAGAAATCTCACCAATACCCTCATTGTGGGGAAGTGTTCTATCAATAGCAAAATACATAAAACATATATCCCAGATTTTTTTTTTAATGTATACCATTTAAAACAGTTGTATTATAATACACACACACACACACACACACACACACACACACACACACACCACCACACACACACACACCACACACCACACACACACACACACACACACACACACACACACACACACACACACACACACACACACACACACACACACACACACACACACACACACACACACACACACACACACACACACCACACACAACACACACACACACACACACACACACCACACACACACACACAACACCACACACACATCACACACACACACACACACACACACACACACACACACACACACACACACACACACACACACACACACACACACACACACAACACACACACACACACAAACAATTGTGATCGGAACATCGTGCGCACTCGTTAATTCCTGTTCCGCTTTCCGTAAGAGTAGGTCATCGTGTGCCGGTGGGAGCAGATGATATTTACAAAACTGCATACACAGTGACTGGATGTAAAGAAGCACAAGAGTGCTAATTCTCGATATAAAGGAATAAAATAAAATAAATAAAATAAAATAAATAAATAACACACAATCACACGCACGCACGCACGCACACACGCACGCACGCACGCACACACACACACACATTCTCCCCCCCCACACACACACACACACATCCACACACAAGTATATACCCGCGTGCACATGCACGCATTGAGTCCAAAAAATAATTAAAAAAACATCATTCATGTACAACAGCTACATCATGTTAGAGTATTAACCAGTCTTTGATATTAATACTTTATATATATAAAAGAAATAAAAACCTACAAAATAAAGAAAACAGAAAACAGTAATAAAACACCCTAAAAAATGTTATCCTTTTCCATAACAATCAAACCAACCAACATTTTAAATCAATGAATCAACCATAATGATAACGATATAAATTGACAATAACATGATAATCACCCATCACCTCAGCCTTGTTTGTCCGTCGTGTTTTACGATGATCTCCAAAAGAGCAGAGGAGGCAGCTGCTGTTTTGGAAACTGGGCAGAAATTTGATTATAGTGGAGATGCCTTGACCACAGCACACCCCCACTCTCTCGGCCAAGAGGGCACAAGGACAGTCAGCGTTGGAGATGTTCTCCAAAGGCCAACTAGCCCCCAGGGCTGCAGCACATAAGGACTGTGCAAGTCAAGGCTCCTAGTCAGAGAGTCACTGTCGATCACTAAAAGACTAAGCTGTAAAGTAGCATTTCATGTGTGGGAAAGCCACTGATCATACAGCCTCTCACTTTGCTGTTACCCCTAGCATCAATGGTTTAATCCAGAACTGGGATAAAGCCACTGATCATACAGCCTCTCACTTTGCTGTTGCCCCCAGCATCAATGGTTTAATCCAGAACTGGGATAAAGCCACTGATCATACAACCTGTCACTTTGCTGTTGCCCTCAGCATCAATGGTTGAATCCAGAACTGGGATAAAGCCACTGACCATACAGCCTCTCACTTTGCTGTTGCCCCCAGTAGCAGTCAATGGTTGAATTCAGAACTGGGATAAAGCCAAGATGCTGTAGGCGCCCCCATCACCACTTAGAGCAATAGTAGTAGTAGTAGTAGTAGTAGTAGTAGTAGTAGTAGTAGTAGTAGTAGTAGTAGTAGTAGTAGTAGTAGTAGTCGTCGTCGTCGTCGTCGTCGTCGTCGTCGTCGTCGTCGTCGTCGTCGTCGTCGACGTCGTCGTCGTAGTAGTAAAAGTGGTAGTGGTAGTAGGCACCCATCAGTCTCGGGAGACTATGGAGTTGCGCTCTAGTCTTTAGAGTGCAAAGCCTGGGTAAGTAAGTATGGAGGGCAAGCTGTTACCCATGCAGCAACCCCCCCCCCCCCTCTCCACGCCACTGGAACGATCCATTGGAAAGGCAATGACCGATACGAATGGTTCCAGTACCGTCGCAAGAGCCACCAGAACGTTGCCATATTATACAGCCCTGAGCTGCCCTGGGACCCAAACTCCCCGATTTTTCCTTAGGGATGGTGTCTAAACACGACAGCTGTGTGCATGCTGTTTTTGTTGTTGTTGTTTTTTTTTACATGATTTTGTCATCCGCTCCTACCAGCACACGGTGGCCTGCTCTTCCGAAAGGCGGAACGGGATTTTAACGTGTGCGCAAGATGTTCTGCGTGTGTTCGCACACGGGGCCTCGGTTTACAGTCTCATCTGAAGGACTCTGACATTCAGTTCGATTTTTTTCCGTCAAACTTGGAAGAAAAGGCGAGGCTGGGTACGAACCCAGAAACTCACGGCTTACATATTGGCAGGTGAACGTCTTAACCATCCTGCCACCTTCCTTCCTACTTAGAGCAATATCACAACAATAACTGAACAATCTAAAGAAGTAAAGATGTAGAAGTGCATTGTACTGTATTGCATTGTACTATGAAGTAAAGAAGTTTATTGCAGTGTGGTATGAAACAATGATGCAGAAGTGTATCACAGTGTATTGCAAAACAATATAAAGTAAAGCTGTAGAAGTGTATTGCAGTGTGGTATGAAGTAAAGATGTAGAAGTGTATTGCAGTGTGGTATGAAGTAAAGATGTAGAAGTGCATTGCAGTGTGGTATGAAGTAAAGATGTAGAAGTGTATTGCAGTGTGGTATGAAGTAAAGGGTGTAGAAGTGTATTGCAGTGTGGTATGAAGTAAAGATGTAGAAGTGTATTGATGGTGTGGTATGATGTAAAGATGTAGAAGTGTATTACAGTGTATTGTAGTGTGGTATGAAGTAAAGATGTAGAAGTATATTGCAGTGTGGTATAAAGTAAAGATGTAGAAGTGTATTGCAGTGTGGTATAAAGTAAAGGTGTAGAAGTGTATTGCAGTGTGGTATAAAGTAAAGACGTAGAAGTGTATTGCAGTGTGGTATGAAATAAAGATGTAGAAGTGTATTGCAGTGTGGTATGAAGTAGAGATGTAGAAGTGTATTGCAGCGTGGTATAAAGTAAAGATGTAGAAGTGTATTGCAGTGTGGTATGAAGTAAAAATGTAGAAGTGTATTGTAGTGTGGTATGAAGTAAACATGTAGAAGTGTGTTGCAGTGTGGCATGAAGTAAAGATGTGTATTACAGTGTGGTATATAGTGAAGATGCACACATGTTAAAAAAAGAAAAAAAAAACACGGTCACACACACACACACACACACACACACACACACACACACACACGCCGCACGCACGCACGCACGCACGCACACCACACACACACACACACACACACACACCACACGCACGCACGCACACGCAAACAAACTGGCGCTTGCTTTCTAAGTTTATCTCTTTTCCTTTGCTTTCTTTTTGTATGTGTGATTCAACCAGTTTGTGACGGTAAGATCTGTTTTTCCTGTTATTATTTATTCAACTGTCAAAACAAACACACTGCCATTAACTTTTCATCTCTTCCCCATCCTGTCACCTATCTAGTATTAGGTTTTAGTGGAAAGACGTTAAAAGGAAGACACACAGGCACCTGCATGCTGCAGACACAACCATCTTTCAAGTCACAGGCAAAGATGTAACTCAGTGCAGATGACCAGTCTCTCCTGTCTTCTTTCTGAAATATAATCCACATTTTTCAGAACAAAAGAAAACACCCACAGCAAGCAGTTATTAGTGAAGGATCATTTATATTACCTGCTAGCATGTAGATACATTATTATACAGGTGTGGTGGACATCTACCTAACTGGTCATCTCTACTCCAGCCTCCCTTCTCTCTGATATTAACAACAGCAATATACTGCAACACTGAAAAAACTGCAGTCAACAATATCTCAAAACTTTTATCCCGGAAAAGTAAAAATCAAATCACCATAATTTTATTTTCTGTACCCAGCTATTTCGTGCTAACGAGCGCCGCTCTGCATTCCCTCCCCTGACGTGAAATTCGCCATTCCCTTCTTTAAAACGACTCAAGTTCATAAGGGCTCGGCGCCCGATGCTTTGAGTTGCCTCCCCTGCAAAGAACACAGTTGCCTTATTTGTTACTACTAAAATTCATAACGGAACGCTGCTTCAGGGGAGTTAACTAGCACAAAGCAACCACTCGCTGAAGAATTCTTCCCTACCATCTATATTTGCACACGTTACATCATTGAAACCAGAAGAAATATCATTCTGATTCTAGATATCCCGTGCAAATAATTTTTTTGACTTCTTGAAAAAGATATTGTTACAAAATTCAATGAAATTAGTTGTATTAATAAAACATTGAACATTGTAATCCTCTGATAAACATTCACAAACTGAATGAAGTAAACACAGACATGCGAAATAATTTTCTAGCTGTGAGTGAGTGTACCTTGCCAAAAAACTGAGAATGTTGAATCTAGGCCTAGGGCAGACAGGAACTGCCCCCCCCCCCCCCTCCCCATTTTCTCATTTACCCCTTCCCCTTGTTAGTAACACACACACACACACACACTCACACCACACACACACACACACACACACACACACACACACACACACACACACACACCCTAGT
>CM060346.1:4320554-4323054 GCA_030674155.1 Stramonita haemastoma
CTCCCTCAGATCTGTTGTCATCCTGTAGCCAGTGGTTGAGGGGAAACAACTGTTGTCAGTTTGCCTCACTTTTATTCTAGGATTACCTCCCTTATTGAAGTTGTTAGTTTTTAAAGAAAAAAATCGAAAGAAAATCTGATGTCCTCTCTTTCACAGATTGATTGATTGACCGGTTTATTGATTCGTTAGCTGCTTTATTGACTGGTTGATTAATTGATTGGTTGATTCATTGATTTAGCAGTTGATTATCTCCATACCAAGGATTACAGATTAACATTGACATATATTTATTCATCCAGGCCTTGCCCTGGGTAGGACTGTCCTTATGATCATAACTATTAATTTAAAAACAGAGATACAGACGGGGGTATTATCAGTAAAATAATCAACTATAATTAAATTATCAATGTGAATCTGAATTCAATGCAGCCAAGTCAATAAAAAAAAAACCTCAACCCTGACATTAACAAAATCCCCAAACAAAAAGCGTGTGTTGCAAAAATGAACATGAAACATATCACGTCAAATAACACTGCTCTTGTGTGTGTGTGTGTGTGTGTGTGTGTGTGTGTGTGTGTGTGTTGTGTGTGTGTGTGTGTGTGTGTGTGTGTGTGCGCACGTGCGTGCGTGTGTGTGTGCGTGCGCGGTGTGTGTGTGTGTATGTGTGTGTTGTGTGTGTTTGCGTGTGCGTGCGTGTATGTGTGTGTGTGTGGGTGTGTGTGTGTGTGTGTGTGTTTGTGTGTGTGTGTGTGTGTGTGTGTGTGTGTGTGTGTGTGTGTGTGTGTGTGTGTGTGTGAAATCAAATTAAATCAAATCAAATCGAATTTTTATTTCCAGGTAATGCATTGAATAAGAATTGATTTGTTATTTTTTCATCAAGCCATATATCTAGAGACGAAAAAAAAAAATCAAAAAAAAAAATCAAGCAGATTCACCAATAACAGCTAACATGATTTCAACAGGCTTAAAAATAAAATATGCCTATAGAAATTACAAGCACACAAGTGTGAGTGTGTGTGTGTGTGTGTGTGTGTGTGTGTGTGTGTGTGTGTGTGTGTGTGTGTGTGTGTGTGTGTGTGTGTGTGTGTGTGGTGTGTGTGTGTGTGTGTGGTGTGTGTGTGTGTGTGTGTGTGTGTGTGTGTGTGTGTGTGTGTGTGTGTGTGTGTGTGTGTGTGTGTGTGTGTGTGTGTGTGTGTGTGTGTGTGTGTGTGTGTGTGTGTGTGTGTAAGTTGTGTGTGTGTGTGTGTGTGTGTGGTGTGTGTGTGTGTTGTAGTTGTGTGTGTGTAGTGTGTGTGTGTGTGTTGTGGTGTGTGTGTGTGTGTGTGTGTGTGTGTGTGTGTGTTGTGTGTGTGTGTGTGTGTGTCGTCTGTCTGTCTGTCTGTCTGTCTGTCTGTCTGCCTGTCCTCCATTCGGAATGGTGCACAGTTACTCAGATTTTGATCACTTATTGCTGACACTTCTGACTTTTTCTTCATTAAAATGGTATTATTTACTTATGATTTATATACTGTTCAGAATGGATCAAGAAAACTCATAAAATCTTTATAAAAAAACAGGGTTTGACTCTGTGTTTGAAAAAGATAGTGTGTGTGCTGACTCCACTCTCCCCAACAGTCCTTCGGATGAGAGTATAAACACCCCGTGTGCAATCGCAAGCAGAACATCTTGGGCACACGTTAAATCCTAGTCCTTTTTCCATAAGTAGGCCCTTGTGTGGCGGTGGGAACAGATGGCAAGATTTACAAAACTGCATTCACATGGGGACTAGGTGTAAAAAGGGGTATGAGTGATTTTTTTCATTATCCTCAATATAAAATAATAAACAAAGAAAGAAGGAAAGAAAGAAATCACTCATTCACTCACTCACTCACTCAATAGATATGTCATAATGTCATTAAGGTTGAAAGGACACCTCTGTAAAGTCATGGTCAGAAGAGTTGCAAAGAAGTAGTAATGCATATTTTATTCTAATTACCGACAGTGTTTTAAAAGGGAAAAGTATATTAGTGAGTTGCCATTATTATAACAATAATTATGATTTCTTTATTTAGATTCAGGTGTATTGATCATTCATTGCTGATTGAAACAGGACAAGTGAAAGGCATTCAACACGAAATTCGTTCTTGTAAACAATGGAGCATGAACACGATAGGAGATGAGTGTCACTTTATAACGTAATGTCCAACGTTTTCTGAATATGAATGAATGAATGAATCATCTGTGAATGAATTAATAATTTTTGTTTTTCAAAGGTAAAAAGTAACAATTCACATACTTTTTTCATCCAGCCATTGCCCTGATTAGGGAATTGCAAAACTAAACCATTTTTTTAACACAATAACTGAAACAAAACAAAGGACAGGCAACAAAAACAGTTCATCCCATGATTAAAAAAGAAAGATAGGTAGACATTTCACAAATGCGTAAGCCTGCTGGGTACATTGATAATTATTCAAACAAAAGAGATAGGTATGTATTCAACAAATACACAACCACTAAC
>CM060346.1:4328054-4330554 GCA_030674155.1 Stramonita haemastoma
AAAAACACACACAGAGGAAGCGAGAGAAAGGGGGAGAATTATATATATCCAACAGGATGAGTACTGGTTCATTAGTTTTGATGCATCAAGTGCATTGGAAGGTGATTTTGAAGGTCGTCAATGATTGGTGTTGTTTAATTGAATCGGGAAGGGAGTTCCACAGCACAGGGCCTGAGTATAGTGAACTAGACTTGAACAAGTCTATTCTTGGGATTGGGACACTTGTCTTTTCAGTATTTCTGGAATAGTTCATTGGGAACTTATCTCTTAAGGATGAGGGGACAGCTCCTGTCATTATCTTAAATATCAGAATGCCTTTGTTATATTATAGTCTTTGTTGTAGGGGGAGAATACTTAACTGAGTATAATCCACTTCAAGTAAGGTTGTTTTCTTCAGGAGGATAAGATTGAGAGCACGTTTATACAGACTTGATAAGGGTTTCATAGTGTTTGCAATGGCAGAATTCCGTACGGTGGAGGCATAGTCTATTGAGGACTGTATGTTAGCTTGAAAGAATAATTTCCTTGAATGGTAGTCAAGGAAGTGTTTAATTTTAGTCTACTGGTATACTTTTTGGGAAAAGTATTTGCATAGGTGAGATATGTGGTAGAACCAGCTGAGATTTTCATCAATTGTTACTCCTAGAACTTTGTGATGCGAGGTTTGTTCGATTGTTTCATGTTTTATATGGATTGGAAACTGTTTATGTGGTAAATTGTGTCGCTTTTGTCTGGTGGTGATAAGCATGCATTTTGTTTTTTGGGGGTAAATAGACATGTGGTTAAGTTCTGTCCATTTGACAAGATCATTACAGCTTTGTTGTAATGTAGTTGTAAGAGAGTCAATGTCGTTATGGCTTGTATGTATGGTTGTGTCATCAGCAATTAGTTCACATTTGGATGTAATATGTAGAGGAAGGTCATATCTGCATAATGAAAAGAGAATTGGTCCTAGAATAGATCCCTGTGGTACTCCATAATGAATGTGTTTTAGATTTGATGTGGATGTAATTGTTGAAACACACTGTTGTCTGTTCTCGAGATAAGAAGCGAGTAGTTCTAGACTGTTTGACGATATATTGTACAGGTCTAGCTTTCTGATGAGAGGTGTGTGGTCAATTGTATCAAACGCTATTTTAAAATAAAAAAATATAACTCCACTAAATTTGTTTTCATTAATGTTTGTTAGCCATTTGTCTATGAGACTAGTCAGTGCAGTATGACATGAGTGATTTTGTCTGAATCCTGATGATTAGGGTGGAGTAGGTTGTTAGTGTCTATATGAATGACGAAGTGTTTATTTATATATTTTTTCCAGGGGGTTTTAAAAGAAGGGATATAATAGAGATTGGTCTATAATTTGAGGTATCTGAAGTGCCACCAGATTTGTAGATGGGGATAACTTTAGCACAGAGAGACGCAGACGCAGACAGACGCAGACGCAGACATTTTATTCATAAAGGCCAAAGCCCCTTAGAAGGGGGATAAACATAATAATAACATCATGACATAGAATGCATAAGTACAATAACTGCTGCTCACTTTAATACTGTACTTCTAATTGTAAATGCTTTCTGGAGATACAATGCTAAATGTCTTATAGTTGTATTGTTTGTTGCAGTCAGAAGCAATATCAGTTTAAACAAGCAAGGTTGAAAATAGTATTTAAATGGAATGAACTGTTTTCTTAGATCACTTAATCCAGAACATGAAAGAACAAAATGCACTTCATTCTCTTGTGACTCAAGGCATAATGGACAAGTCAAATTACAATCATCTACTTTTCTATAACGCGAAACGATGAACAAAAATATCAGAAATGCCAAATCTAAATTTTGTTATAGCGCGTTTCAAATATCTATCCATTTGCATCATAGATATTCTGGAATACAATGTGAGGAATTTAACATTTTATACATGTAAAATCTACTGCTGTCTTCAATATGAGCACTCCATCTCTGCCAACCACAATCAATTACTCGTTGTCGAAAAACACCAATAAAGCCATTCAAATCACCTACGCCTTGATTCATCCACACAAATCCAAAACCATATTCAAACAATGTCATTCGTACACGAGAAACCCAGTTACATTTACCTCTGGCATCTAACTCTGCTAACATGTTGTAAGCCTTATGTGGCAGTCTATGTGGTTCCATCTGAATTACTTTAACCCAGAAACGAATACAAATTACCTTAGATCGTAGATATACAGGGTATCTGTTTGTCTCTCCATAAACTAAATCATTGGGTGTTTGGAAGGAAACTCCAAGAAACCTTTTCAGTGCATACAGGTGAACTCTTTCAATGTGCATAGCAGCTGGGTCCAAAACCCACAGTTCTGCACCGTACTGAACCATTGGTTGAATTTGACAGTCATAAATCATAAATAAAAGTAACGACAATGAATCATTTTTTAGCCAAGCCAACTTTCTCATAATGCAGAGTAATGCATGTTTTGCTCTGCTTGCAAGGTTTTTGCAAGCAAAAGTAAAACTTA
>CM060346.1:4335554-4345554 GCA_030674155.1 Stramonita haemastoma
AGAAGACAAGGCCACCAAAAGAAATCATGGGTTGACAACATCAAAGACTGGACCGCCCAACCCCTGCAACACCTCCTACTAGCCACACAGGATCGTGAAGCATGGAAAAAATCTCTGTTGCGTCTTCTCTCATGTCCCCCCTACGTCCTTTGGGACATGGGACTGAGTGAGTGAGGGAGTGAAGCGTAGAGTACAGCCCTGTCGAGAAGTCTCAAAGCAAATTCTGTAGCCCCCATTGGTCTGGTCTCGTGGTGACCTCAGATTGGTTTCCACATACACTTCTGTGCCTGTGGTAACTTTGTGTCCAAGCATTTAGGGTTGGAGGCTTAGGATGTTGGTCATTGGAGGGACATTGTGGTGGTTGCCACCTCAGGTGGGTGACTCACTCAGTCTGGCTCTACGACAGAGCTAATACTGTCGTTAGTAGGGGGCTTAGTAGGTGGTGCCCTATGTATGTTAGCTAAGAACAGGCACCAATCATCACCACCAATGTGACCCAGCAGCAGTGCAGGGCCCCTCTGGCTGGTGGTCCTACTGGAAACTAATATTGATGGACTCCCTGTGGTCTCCTGACTCTGAGGATGAGACATAACGAATCTGGGTATGGTGGGGTTAAAAAGTTAAAGTCTGTCCCGAGCCATAAGGCCCATCAGGCCGGTGCTTATCCCGGTTTCTGTGGCGTTAAGCGACTGAGAGTCATAGACTCCCCCCTGGATAGGACGCCAGTCTATCGCAGGGTTAACCCCCAACACAAGGTTGGTACCCCTTTTACACCTGGGTGGGGTGAGAAAATAGCCGTAAAGTGCCTTTTCCAAGGGCACAACGCCATAGCGGAATAACTGGGATCAAACCCGCAACCTTTAGATTACGAGCACAACGCCCTAACCACTAGGCCACAGCGGCGGCTATGGCTGGGGTGGGGAGATTGAAATAATGGTGTGGGAACAGCAAGACAGGGACATAACAGAAGATGAGGCAGCAACCCCCTTGACAAAAAAAAAACCCAAACAAAGAAAACAACTGTCAAACAGCCCCCAGATAAACAGTTAGTCTGTTAGCCAGCTTGATAGACAAACAGAGGAAACAAATTATTCTAACTTTTTCTTAAGTTCTTTTACTCCAACCTCGACCAAACCCAACGTTCATTTCTTTGAAAGAGTGCAGCACATGCATTCTGTTCATTGTCATAGAACACTGAGCACACCCATGGCTCTACAGACGTCTGAGCACAGTTCAGAACACTTTAAGAGCTGAGAGTGTGGTCCACTGTTAGTTTGTGGATCGAATGTCATTGTGAAAATATGGACAAGGTAATTCTTTATTTTTTACCTCCCTGTTTCTCTGTCTTTGTCTTTGATTTGCACAAGTAGTTTTCTTCAAGCATGTGTATTTTCTAGTCATTAATTTTATGATGCCCTGAACTATACTGTCTGCCTTGTGTGTGTGTGGAAGTGGTAGAGGAAGAAAAATGAAGATAACATACTTCACATTCCCATCTAGTCTGTATGTTAAGTACATCAAGCTTGATAAGAAAATTTTAAAGAAAAACAATCTATCATTGAGTTGTTTTTAACTAATTAAAAGGACTCTCTCTCTCTCTCTCTCTCTCTCTCTCTCTCTCTCTCTCTCTCTCTCTCTCTCTCTCCTCTCTCTCCTCTCTCTCTCTCTCTCTCTCTCTCTCTCTCTCTCTCTCTCTCTCTCTCTCTCTCTCTCTCTCTCTCTCTCTCTCTCTCTCTCCTTTGGATGAGACTTTAAACCCAGGACTTTAGTCCTTCAGATGAGACTTTAAACCGAGGCCCCCTGTGCGAACCCACGCAGAACATCTTGCGCGTTAAATCCTGTTATGCTTTTCGTGAGAGTAGGCCATTGTGTGACGGTGGGAACAGATGACATTTACAAAACTGCATACACACAGGGACTGGATGTAAAAAAAAAAGCACAAGAGTGCTTATTCCATTATCTTTGATATCAAAGAATAAATCAAATCAAATCAAATCAAATCAAATCAAATCAATCCTCTCTCTCTCTCTCTCTCTCTCTCTCTCTCTCTCTCTCTCTCTCTCTCTCTCTCTCTCTCTCTCTCTCTCTGTAAGTGTGTGTGTGTGTGTGTATGTGTGTGTTTGTGTTTGTGTGGGGGGAGTGCTGTGTGTGTGTGTGGTGGGGGGGGGGGGGTCTGTGGGCTTGGACACAAAAACAGTAGGAGTGTTTGAATTTTGTAAAAATAAAATTGATTTTTTTTTCTAAACCTTGCTACATGCATTATATGTAAATAAGGACTTTTACTCATTACATATTACATTATGTTATTGCATTTGTCCACGAAAAGTTGTCTTATTCGTTGTAGTTTGAATATTTCCAAGTCTTTCAAAGACTTCATTTTCTAACTAATGACAGGCAGTGGTTGTTGATATAGAGATGCAGTGAAATGAAGTGAGGATGGAAGGGGGGGGGGGGGGGGGGGGGGGGGGGCATAGGCACAAATTCAATATAATTCTGTCCAGAGTGCTAAGTTCAGCATGCCCCTTCATTTCACCTAGTCCAAGTGTGGTCAGTTCCTGCTATAATTAGCACAGGTTGACCCCAGCTGGATTGAGATGGGATGAAATAAATAGCAGTTGAAAGGCACTGAATGTGGTGGAAACTGACTGCTGTGGGGTAGAGATAGTGTGTCATAGCCACAAATTCAGTATTATTCTGTCCAGGGTGCTAAGTTTAGCACGCCCCTTCCTTTCACCTAGTCCAAGTGTGGTCAGTGGGCAGAATGTGGTGACAACTGACTGTTGTGGGGTAGAGATAGTGTGTGTGTGTGTGTGTAGTGGGGGGGGGGGGGGGGTTGGTGAGTCATTGATATGTTACGTCATCTGTAGTATTTGTGATGCTGGTATCTTTCCAAAAACACAAAGGGGCAGGGTGTACAATGTACAACCTTTTATGAACATTTCCTTGCTGAAGTTACACAGAAAAAGATAAGCATTTTGCTGGTAAGTGTTGTTAAGATTCATTGTTTACTTCTTTCTCATCTGAAGATTCTTCTAAGACAAAGGAAGCACATACATGTGGACAAAAAGACAAAAAATATACACATGTTTCCCCTAATTGCCATAACTGCTTTAGCATTCAGAGATAAACTATCAAAGAGAAGTAGAAAAAAAACACCTCAATCTCCTGAATATTTCAAGCGCTCAGACAAACACATGGCACTTCAGACAAACACATAGCACTTAGAAGAACCGTAACATGTATAGAACAAAACACATCCGTCACCTTGATTCTAGCAACTTTCATGACCTGTTGTTTTTGTTGTTGTCGTTACTGTTGCTACAGATGACTTCAGTTCTCCAACATGACCCAGGGCAACCCAGCAAAGCCAACATCAAGACAGAGGATTCTTCAGCACAGACCAACACACCTGTAAACACAGATGCTGTGACTGAACATGAACATGCCCAACACCTGCCTGAGACAAGTGGATTCCCAGAACAAACAACTGGACAATATCAGAACATTCAGTGCAAGCAGGAAGCTACTGGGTACTGGTGCATTGAAGAAGAGGACAAGGCAAACGTTGACACTGCCTGTACTTGTAACTGTAAGAACACTGCAGATATTCATGATACCAAAAGTGTAACTGTTGCTGCTGAATATGGGATCCTTGGTACAGGTGTTTCTTTCCCAGGTGAAGTCAAACTGATCAAGGACATGTGTGACTTCACTGCATGTGTTCACAAATACCTGTTATCCACTGAGGTTATGGACAGGCGTGGTGTTAAAGAGCTGAAGAATAATTTGGAGACATTCTTACAGATTACAAATGAAATCAGGAAAGACAAATACAGACACAGCAGAGCTGAGTATTGTCACATCACAAAAGACAACTTTGACAAAACTGAGAGGAAGGCAGCAGGAATTATACAAACTCAAGACAATCAATGCACATGCATAAAGTGTGGTGATGTTTTCATCTGTAATTTTTGTGTGAAAAAGCATCTTTCAGGTTGCACAGAATTCAAGCCATACCTTTGTGAAAAGTGTGCAGCTTCTAGTCAGACATCAGACTGTAGAAGGCAGGTAAACCTGGAAACAATACCTGACAGTGGAGAAGGCACTGAACAAAGCACTGCTGTCAACAGTCCTAAGGGAAAGCACAGAATACAAAAGACATACTTGTGTAATGACTGTGGAAAAGTGTTCACTACTAAACATAGCTTAAAAAAACACAGGCAAATCCATACACGTCAAAAGACATATACATGCACAGACAGTGGAAGAAGCTTTAGAAGGGAAAGTGATTTTGATAGACACAGGAAAATTCACGTTAAAGAAAACACATTTAAGTGCAATGAATGTGGACAGGTTTTCCTGTCAAAATCTAATTTACATAGCCACAGACGAACCCATACAGGGAGCAAGACTTACAAGTACACTGACTGTGAGCAAACATTGAATGAACAAAGCAATGCAAACAGCCACAACACAATTACACAACAGGAGGATTGTGACCCAGCTTCACACAACAGTGATGAAACAATAACAAATAGCAAGTCAGCTCAATGCACCTTTGAAAAAAGACAAACGTTGAAAGACAAAGAAGAAGACAGGTACAAAATAACTACACAGTATCATAGCCTGGCAAACAAGGATGACTTTATACCTGATGACTTGGTGAGGTGAAAGCTGCTGACTGTGACACAACTCAGAGGAAACAGACTGCTACAGAAGGAGTCGTGATAGTTTCTACAAAGAAAAAATCTCACTTATGTGAGTATTGTGGAAAACTATTTGATGATAAAAGCAATCTAGAAAGGCACATACCAGTCCACACAGGAGAAAGGCCTTACACGTGTTCATATTGTGAGAAGTCATACAGACAGAACACAGACTTAAGAAGACATATGCGAATCCACTCTGGAGAAAGACCATACAACTGCACATATTGCAAAAAGTCATTTAGCCGGAAAGGAAATTTAACATACCACATTCGAACCCACACACAAGAAAAGCCTTACAAATGTTCATATTGTGGTAAGACTTTTACCAAGAGTAGTAATTTGGCAGGCCACATTCGAATCCACACAGGAGAAAAGCCACACAAGTGCACATACTGTAATAAGACTTTTACCAACAAAAATAGTTTAACCTACCACATTAGAACCCACACAGGAGAAAAGCCACACAAGTGCACATATTGTCATATGAAGTTTACCACGAAACAGGCTTTAACTCACCACATTAGAACCCACACGGGAGAAAAGCCACACAAGTGCACATACTGTCATATGAATTTTACCACGAAGCAGGCTTTAACTCACCACATTAGAACCCACACAGGAGAAAAGCCACACAAGTGCACATATTGTCATATGAAGTTTACCACGAAACAGGCTTTAACTTACCACATTAGAACCCACTCGGGAGAAAAGCCACACAAGTGCACATATTGTCATATGAAGTTTACCACGAAACAGCTTTTAACTTGCCACATTAGAACCCACACAGGAGAAAAGCCACACAAGTGCACATATTGTCATATGAAGTTTACCACGAAACAGGCTTTAACTTACCACATTAGAACCCACACGGGAGAAAAGCCACACAAGTGCACATATTGTCATATGAAGTTTACCACAAAACAACAATTAACTTGCCACATTAGAACCCACACAGGAGAAAAGCCAAACAAGTGCACATATTGTTATATGAAGTTTACCACTAAACACGCTTTAACTTACCACATTAGAACACACACAGGAGAAAAGCCAAACAAGTGCACATATTGTCATATGAAGTTTACCACAAAACAACAATTAACTCGCCACATTAGAAACCACACAGGAGAAAAGCCACACAAGTGCACATATTGTCATATGAAGTTTACCCAGAAACAGGATTTAACTCCCACATTAGAACCCACACAGGAGAAAAGCCACACAAGTGCACATATTGTCATATGAAGTTTACCAGGAAACAACATTTAACTCGCCACATTAGAACCCACACAGGAGAAAAACTATACACTTGTACCTTTTGTGGAAAGAAGTTCACCCAAAAAGGAAATTTAAAAACACACACTCTACTGCACACAAAACACTGACCACAGTAATGCCCACACTATGGACGAGGATCAGTCCCCAAATCCCAGGAATCTGCAAGCCTTGTTATTTATATCTAAGAGGACGCTACAAAGTCATTCAGTTTGGAAATGCTTTTAACTTATATGTTTGACATGAGTTATAATGATGCTTAAGAAATGAGATGAATATGTGTAATTTGTTGAATGTAAAATTTTGATGATTTGTTGCCAATCTTTTAAACTGATGCATCATTTGAAAAGTTGTGCTTGTAACAACTTACGTTTTAACAGCTCTTAATCTTTTTCACCTGCTGTTTCAGGTTGTGTAAGTCATACAGCCTTGAACAAATGCAAACATCAAAATCTAGGGATGGGGGAGGGGGTTCATTGCAATGCTAATATATATCACAGCACACAAATTCAATAACACTCAGGTCAATGTGCTTAATTTAGCTGCCCCTTCCTTTTACCTAGACCAAGTGTGATCAGTTCCCTCTATAGTTAGCACCAGCTGGCTCCATCTGGGTTGGGATAGGTTGGAATAGTTAGCCCCTGAGAGGAGCAGAAAATGGGGGAAACTGACTGTTGTTAATAGTATTTCATTTTTTTAATGTTTGTTCAGAAGGTATTGGCTGTAGAAATAATGACTCATATTCTTCTTGAGGAAGGAAGGTGGCAGGATGGTTAAGACGTTCACCTGCCAATCCTTTCTTCTCAGTTTAACGTAAAAAAATCGAACTGAATATCAGTCATTCCGATAAGACTATAAACCAAGGCCCCATAAGCGAATGCAGCAGAACATCTTGTGCACAGGTTAAAACCCCATTCCGCCTTTCAGAAGAGCTGGCCATAGTGTGCCAGTAGGAGGGATGACAAAATGATAAAAAAAATACCCACCAGTATGCACACAGGTGTCGTGTTTAGACACCATCCCTGAGGAAAATTCGGGGAGTTGGAGTCCAAGGGTGGCTGGGGGCTGTATATGGCAACGTTCTGGCGGCTCGGCGAGGGTACTGGAACCATTCGTATGGGTCATTGCCTTTCCAATAGATCATTCCTATGGCGTGGAGATGGGGGTCTGCTGCATGGGTAACAGCTCGCTCTCCATACTTGCCTACCCAGGCTTTGTGCTCTAAAGACTACAGCACAACTCCATAGTCTTCCGAGACTGATGGGTGTCCACAACTACTACTTCTTCTTGATTTGGCATGACGCTCTCAAAATGTGCACTGTATTTCGAATCTTACTTGTAAAGAAAACGTTTTCGTATGTTTTATTATGGTTCATGAGAAATGCGTTAAATATCTACCAGTCTTAAGTATTTGAATGTTTGATTATACTTCCCAAGCTTTCAAACTGTAGTTAGATTTTAGAAGCTATGCTTGTATGAACCCAAATGTTTTAAATGCGCTTTTCACTGAATTTTCTTGATGTGTACACAATTTTCTGGTTACTTTTTTTACTTCTGTTTTACTAATAAATGGTCTTCTTTCAAAAACGTAGTTTGTTTGTGATGTGACTGTGTGAAGGCAAGATCTGTAATGGGCATGAAGATCTGATCGCTGATAAGTGAGTGCTTAAAATAATCATTACACTTACTTACTTACTTGCTTACTTACTCACACATGCACGCACGCACGCACGCATGCACGCTCGCACGCACGCACGCACGCAAGCACGTACGCACACACGCACACACGCACGCACGCACGCACGCACGCACACACACACACACACACACACACACACACACACACACACACACACACACACGGGATTGAATTCCATTGAGATTTTTCCTCTGGAGTTAACATTAGTGCTGACTCCACTTCTCCCAAAAATCTTTGGGATGAGACAGTAAACCAAGGCCCCGATTGTGAACACACAGAGAACATCTTGCAGATAAGTTAAATAATCTTCCGCTTTTTGTAAGAGTAGGCCATCGTGTGCAGGTGGGAACAGATTACAAGATTTACAAAACTGCATACACACGGGGTTTGGTTGTAACAAGGCATATGAGTGTTTATTCCATTATCCTAAAAAAAGAATCAATGAATACATTAATAAGTAAATTTATAAAATTAACACACATACACACACACACACACACACACACACACACACACACACACACACACACACGCGCGGCGCGCGCGCGCGCGCTCGTGAGCTCGCGCGCGCGCCGCACACACACACACACACACACACACACACACACACACACACACACACACACACACACACACACACACACACACACACAATACACCCGTGTAAATCTGTCAGTATTTACAACTGAACTGGTTGCATTTTAATGGCTTTAACATATGTGCTAGATAACCCATGATTATTGTTTTTTACCATGTCTTACTTTGTGTGGATTCTAAATCAGTTTTACATGCCATAAAATCTGCAAATTACAAGAATCATTCAAAAATTATATTAGATATAAAACACACAGTCCACCTTCTAAGTTTAAGAGACATGTTTGTTACTCTTCTTTGGGTTCCTTCACACATTGGATTGTACTCTAATGAATGGGTTGATTGGGCTGCTAAGAGAGGTGCGAGCAATAGAAGTGGAAACAGTGAGCTACATATTCCTTTATCTATCAAAGAAGGCTATCATTTGTTAGAACAAGCACCCTTAAGCAAGTTTAATGAAATAATACAAAAAAGAACAGTTTGCAAAATGGGTTCCAACCTGGTAAAATTTGCGGACGACAGTGCTCTTCTGTCTTTCTTATCTGGATCAGTCCTAGACCATGGTCCAGCCCTTACCGAGTTCGTACATTGGTGTGATGAGGCCTATCTGGAGCTAAATGTTTCTAAAAGTAAAGATCTTCCTATTGATTTCAGAAGATCGGAGCACACTTCTGAGAATACCATCATCCATACTGAAGAAGTTGAAAATGTTTTGAAATACAAATATCTGGGAACTGTTTTTGACCACAAGCTAAATTGGGATGCTAACACTGACGCCATTGTCAAAAAGGGGCAACAACGTGTGTATCTTCTGAGGAAGCTTAACTCATTTTTTGTTGACAAAAAAATTCTTTCTTTGTTCTACAAGTCTTACATAGAGAGCGTTTTAAGTTTTGCTTTCATTAGCTGGTAAATAACCTTAGCATTAAGAACAAGAATGGTCTTTAGAGAATTGTGAGAATCTGCTCTAATATTAACGGAGAACAAAGAGATCTCAAGTCGTTTTGTAATCAGCAGCTTGTTACCAAAGCAACAGCCATTTTGGCCGATTCCTCCCACACTCTGTTTTCAGAATTTCAATTGTTGCCTTCAGGACGTCGTTTTCAATGCCACAACAGCAAAACAAACAGAAAAAGGAATTCCTTTGTGCCAGTAGCTATCCGAGTTCTAAACTCATAATAACACTGATCGAGGTTGGTTGGTTATTTTTTTTGTTTGTTTGCTCTTCTATTGTTTTTTTATTTGTTTTGTTTGTTTGTTGTGTGTGTGTGTGTGTGTGTGTGTGTGTGTGTGTGTGTGTGTGTGTGTGTGTGTGTGTGTGTGTGTGTGTGTTTTATACTTCTCTGAATTACTTACCTGACTGCCACAGTTATGTATGTAGCCTATGCATACAGGCGTGCACATACATGCATATGTACCCATAAAATAAGTATGTCTTATTTTTGGCTGTATTGATTTTTTGAATTGCTTGTAAATAAATTCACATGTCTTTCTACCAATTGTGGTGTGTGTGTGGGGGGGGGGGGGGGGGGTAGGGGAACGGGTGGGTGTGGATGGTATGTATGTGTAGGGGGAGGGAGCCTGTATGTGTGTATGTGAGTATGGGGGCGGGTGGGTGTGGATTGTATGGGGATGGGGGGGGGGGCGTGTGTGTGTGTGTGTGTGTGTGTGTGTGTGTGTGTGTGTGTGTGTGTGTGTGTGTGTGTGTGTGTGTGTGCGTGCGTGT
>CM060346.1:4348054-4393054 GCA_030674155.1 Stramonita haemastoma
CCACGAGGTCTCCCCAGAATACCATACACATAAATCTGCCATGACTGAAAATACTATACATTATGTGTATTGCACATACAGCACATACACATACACAGAAGTCTGCCGTGACTTAAAGAGCTATACATTACGTGTATTGCATATACAACACATACAGAGAAGTCTGCCCTGACATAAAAGGCTATACATTACGAGTGTTGTACACACACACACACACACACACACACACACACACACACACACACACACACACACACACACACACGCGCGCGCACACACACACACACACACTATATAGATATAGATATAGATATAGATATATATATATATATAGAGAGAGAGGATATATATATATATATATATATATATATATATATATATATATTATATATATATACACATATATATATATAGAGAGAGAGGGAAATAGAGAGGAGAGAGAGAGAGAGAGAGAGAGAGAGAGAGAGAGAGAGAGAGAGAGAGAGAGAGAGAGAGAGAGAGAGAGAGAGAGAAGGAGAGAGAGATGATGTAATAGATAGATAGAGTAGATAGATGATAGTATAGATAGATAGATAGATAGATAGATAGATAGATAGATAGATAGATAGATAGATAGATAGATAGATAGATAGATAGATGATAGATAGATAGATAGATATGATAGATAGATAGATAATAGATAGATAGATGATATAATATATATATATATATATATATATATATATATATATATATATATATATATATAACTGGGGACTCCAACTCCCCTATTTATCCTCAGGGATGGTGTCTAATCACAACACCTGTGCACATGCTGTTCTTTTTTTCTATAACTTTGTCATACACCCCTACCACTGGCACACAATGGCCTGCTCTTCCAAAAGGCAAAACAGGTTTTAACATGTGTGCAAGATGTTCTGCGTGCATTCGATCATGGGCCTTGGTTTATAGTCTTGGTTTATAATCTCATTGAAGGGCCAACTCTACTTACCTGACCAGCACTGCAGGTGTCTGTATCTCTCAGGCCAGGTTGATGCTGGGATATATTATGATAGTAAGCATAGAGTACAACCCTGTCAAATAGTTTCAAAGCAGATGCACTTTCACAGCAGCATCATTACATTATCCTCATCACCATTGATCATCATGCAATAATACTCTAATAATAATGCTCTGGTCCCTGGTGACCTCAGATTGGTTTCCTCATACACGTCTGTGTCTGTGGTGGGTTTCTGTCAAAACATTTGGGGTTTGGGGTTTGGGGTGTTGGTCATTGGAGAGACATTGTGGTTGTTGCCACCTCAGGTGGATGACTCACTCAGTCTGGCTCTTCGACTGAGCTAATACTGTTGTTAGTAGGGTGGTATAGTAGGTGGTGTCCTGCATATGTTAGATCAGAACAGGCACCACTGAACACCACCAAAGTGACCCAGCAGCAGTACAGGGCACCTCTGGCTGGTGGCCCCACAGCAAACTAATATTGATGGACTCCCTGTGGACTCCTGACTCTGAGGATGAGACATAACAAATCTGGGTATGGCTGGGGTGGGGAGATTGAAATGAGCGGCATGGAAACAGCAAGACAGGGATGTCACAGAAGATGAGGCAGCATCTCCCCCATCCCCAAAACACCAAACAACCCCCGGACAAACGGATTGTCTGTTAGCCTGCTTGCTAGACAAACAGATAGAAGTAACACAATAACAAACATAATGACAATAACAGCTATCCATGAACATTTTTGTGAAGCCTGTAAAAGAGGAAGCAAATTATTCTAACTTTTTCTCAAGTTCTTTTACTCTCACCTCGACCAAACCAATGTTTTTTGTTGTTTTTTTTAATAGTGCAGCACATGCATTATGTTCATTGTCATAGAACACTGAGCACACCCATGGCTCTACAGATGTCTAAGCACAGTTCAGAATACTTTGAGAGCTGGGTGTGTGGTCCACTGTCAGTTTGTGGATGAATGTTATTGTGAAAATATGGACAAGGTAATTCTTTATTTTTTACCTCCCTGTTTCTCTGTCTAATCTTTGATTTGCACAAGTAGTTTTCTTCAAGCACGTGTATTTTCTAGTCATTTATGATGCCCTGTACTATACTGTCTGCTTTGTGTGTGTGTGGAAGTGGTAGAGGAAGAAAAATGAAGAGAATATACTTCATATTCCCATCTAGTCTGTATGTTAGGTATGTCGTTTGATAAGAAAATTTTGAAGAAAAACCATCTATTATTGAGTTGGTTTTCTACTAATCAAAAAGATTCTCTCTCTCTCTCTCTCTCTCTCTCTCTCTCTCTCTCTCTCTCTCTCTCTCTCTCTCTCTCTCTCTCTCTCTGTGAGTGAGTGTGTGTGTGTGTGTGTGTGTGTGTGTGTGTGTGTGTGTGTGTGTGTGTGTGTGTGTGTGTGTGTGTGTGTGTGTGTGTGTGTGTGTATCTGTGGCTGTGTATGGATATGTGCGGGTGTGGGTGGATGTGTGTAGGTGTCAAATTCAAAGTCAAAGTCAAACATTTATTTCCAGATGGTACATTGATGTTGTTGTTGTTGTTGTTGTTGTTGTTGTTGTTGTTGTTTCCTAGCTTAATACTCAGGGGAGTCACCCAGGTTGTGCACTCTGACTCACTAATCCCACCTGGGAGTCACTGTGAGATTGAAATTGCACACTGAATGAGAAGTTTGCGTGTATGACTATTTTTAGGTACCTCGCCAAATAGGCAGCCATACTCCGACTTCAAAGGATATATTCTCCTGTGAAGGAGAGTGCAGGTTGTTCTGTTAAGAGCTTGTCATGGCTGAAGGCAATCTCAACAAAACATTTTACAACATCACAACATTTTAGTGTAGACCTTGGCAATGAGCTGACATCAATAACCGACACAACTTAAGCAATGCAATAGCTTTCTTTCATAAAGCCATCCATCTAAGAAAAAAAAATAAAAAAGATTTGTTTTTCTTAAAAATATAAGAAAATACAAAACTACCAAAAAAATAGTAAGGTTCTAGCTTGTTTAGTTCCAAAGATATTGCCATTCCAAAACAGCATTTTTAGTTCAGTCATTCTGATTGAGAAATGGAGCATGTTTGCCACGACATAACTTTCGAGTAAATCATAGTAGACAGATTGTAGTCATAGATTTTGGTTTTCTACAGCATACACTATGCACACAAACAAGATTGAGCATCAATCTGTTTAATCAATGGCACAACAGGGCAATGAAATTAATAAGAACCCCATTTTGTCAATGTTCAAAATTGCATAATCAGCCTTTTTTGCCATTTTGTAGCACAAAAACAAGACCAGAGAATTATTTCAAACTCATATATTCTGAATACCTATATCTTGATAAATAATTTTTTTTTTTGTTAATGTAAGATTGTAACATTAGGAGTTATGCAATTCAAAAAATGACAAAAAGCCCAATATGGACGATGGAAAAAGCCGGTAGAGTAACTTCCTCATTTCTTGATGGATTTACATGAAATTTTGTACATGGATCAAGCAATCATACAGCTACATTTAAAGTTATAAACGAAAAACTCTGATTAAATGCAGAAGAATTTCAAAACTGATAAAATCCTAATTTGATTGACAGAATAAGCAGATATACTGTGCCGTACCAACCTAAAATGAACATAACTTCCACATTTCTTGATGAATTTTCTTAAAATTTTATATGTGATTCAAGTACTAAACACACATCCCAAACATAAATGACAAAATAATAGGGATACATAAAAAAGATTTCTGATTAAAAAAAAACCTGCATCAACAGAATGTGAACCACACATTTCTTAAGATTATATCTGCCAAGAACAGTATTCCACTATCATAGCTGTGGTACAGCAATACAAAACTTTCAAATAAACAGATACCTGTAAAAGAAGGACCACACCAAAGTGAACAGGCAGGAAAAGCACTGAATTTAAATACAAAAATGGTTCTTGTATGCCTTGTATTTCAGGTCCAGATTAATGTCATCTGCCACTTTACAGATTCTGCCATTTTTAGTTTCCCTCTGGAAACCTGTCTCAAAGACATAGCAAAAATGAATTTCTTCATGGAGCTGAGATGTGGGCCAGACATATGTGTTGTTTGACAAAACACATTTCTTCATGAAGCTGATGAGGGCAGTGTTGCAGTCCTTCACTTGCTGGAGAGAACCAATGTGGAAGTCATCATCATAATACACCTCCACCATGTCTCCTGTCTTCAGCTGCCACTAACTGATGATTTCATTCACAGAAAATATTCGCCGCCTACCCCCCCCCCCCCCCCCCCCCCCCCCCCCCCCCCTAAAAAAAAAAAAAAAATCAAACCTAATTTTCACTCTTGTGGTTATTATTTTTGTGTGCCGTGTGTGTGTGTGTGTGTGTGTGTGTGTGTGTGTGTGTGTGTGTGTGTGTGTGTGTGTGTGTTTGTGTTTGTGTGTGTATGTGTGTGTGTGTGCCCGTGTGTGTGTGTGCCCGTGTGTGTGTGTGTGTGTGTGTGTGTGTGTGTGTGTGTGTGTGTGTGTGTGTGTGTGTGTGTGGTGTGTGTGTGTG
Organism: Stramonita haemastoma; assembly: GCA_030674155.1. Lineage (NCBI taxonomy): Eukaryota > Metazoa > Mollusca > Gastropoda > Neogastropoda > Muricidae > Stramonita > Stramonita haemastoma. The sequence continues at coordinate 4,352,596 of CM060346.1, forward strand.
TGGTGTGTGTGTGTGTGTGTGTGTGTGTATGAATGAGAGAGACAAGGCAAGGCCAGGCAAGGCAAATTCTTTTATTTGAGGATAATAAATAAGCACTCGTGGTTTTTTTTACATCCAGTTCCCCCCTTTTCAGGGATAACATCAATATGAAAAGATAACCTCTAACTAAACAAAAATAACAATGATTCAAATACCAAGAGCAAGAGCCAGCCAGCAGAGAGAGAGAGAGAGAGAGAGAGAGAGAGAGAGAGAGAGAGAGAGAGGAGAGAGAGAGAGAGAGAGAGAGAGAGAGAGAGAGAGAGGACTCAGATAGTCGTTTTTGTAAGGCAGTTTGAATTTAGATCTATCTTTATGATTATCATTAGCATTATGTTTTCAACTCCATTTAAAGCTCTACTGCCATTAGATCTAACCGTTGGGAAAAACGTAGCATTATTGATTCTTCAGAACACATGCTTTAGTGCACAAGCCACAGACCTCATTAATAAATAACAACCAGACGTGTCTGAACTGTAAAGATCTAATTGTTAGTACTTAATTTGAAAACAGTATCCACTTTATCCAGGAAAAAGGACTTATCTTCTTTGTGATTTAAGGCTGTTTTGTCTATGAATATATGTCAAAGCCTGTGTGTGGCTGATAATTTTGCATCATGAACGGCAAACTCGAAGTCGACCCGATCACAAAGTCTTCGGTAAGGGACTTCCGCTTTTGATTTCTGAGCCAGGTGCGAGTACAAAATCGATTATTTCAACAATATTCTTTAAATAAATTTGAAAAAAAAACCTGCAATTCCTATGAATGTTTAGACCAACCCGTACCAACAGTTTTTGTTTTAGATCTATTTAAAAAATCATAGCTGAGATAAAACGCAACGTCGCATGACAAGTGTTGCACTGGTAATCCTGGAGCCCCATCGGCCACGCATTTCTTTATTTTGTCATCAAATACGGAGAAATATCCCAAAATACTGTTCAAATTGAGAACCTTATTCAATTTCCTAAGAAATGTTTAGTACTTACAAAGTCTGACTTTCAACCTGGACATAAGAGAAACAACTTCGTCAATAACACTTTCGGAGATCACGCTGTTGGCTGCCATGGTTCGGGAGTCTTTCAATGTCTCATAACGAGTAACGGGTTCATATACACTGGGCCTGCGCTCACACGCTTTGTATAGCTACGCTTCGTATAAAATTGAATTCAGAAAAGAATAAACTTTAATCGCATGGAAAGATGCTATAGATATGAAGATATCAATTCTCAAAGTATTTCTATTTGTGAGGTTTTTAAACACTAACAAAGGATCATTTTTCATTAAAAAAAAAAAAATACGGCAATAAAGAACAGGTTTTGACCGTTTAACTGCAATAATTTGCATGAAGGGGGACCTGTGTAACCGGTAAAACTGAAAACCTTAGAGGTCACTGTCTTCATAGGGGTTTGAGCAGGCTGAAATTTTGCCACAGGCAGTAAGATTTTTTGGCTGCTTGACACTTTGTCGGATCGTTAGTTCTGTGGTGTTGCTTTCATAACAAAAACAAATGACATAAAACAATAGAGGAAAGATTTTTTTTTTTTCCATATCAACAACTTTGTTATTTATGTTCATATATAAGAGCAATTGTCCATGAAAAATGTACAATTTACCTCACTGGGAGATTTCCTGCAAAGCTAAAGAGAGGCTGTCTGGTACCTATGTGTGTGTATGTATATATAATATATATATATATATATATATATATATATATATATATATATATATTTATTATATATATATATTGTGTGTGTGTGTGTGTGTGTGTGTGTGGTGTGTGGTGTGTGTGTGGTGGTGTGTGGTGTGTGGTTGTGTGGATGTGTGTGGGTGTGTATTTGAAAAAGAAAAAAACCTTAAGAAGATATGTGGTACACATGAAAAAGACTAAAAAAGAAATTGAAACATACCCACACCAAAAGAAGTGTGTGTGGGTGTATGTGGGTGTGTGTGGGAGGGGTGTGGCATGTGTGTGTGTGTGTGTGGGGGGGGGGGGGTAGGTGGGGGGGCATGTGTGTGTAGACTCAAAAACTGAAACACATGAGTATGAGTGTTTGAATTAAAAAAAAAAAAAAATTGAAAATCGTTATCCGACTCCCATTTAAACATTGCTACATGCGTTATATGTAAAAAAAAAAATATTATAAAAAAGACTTTTACACATTACATATTAAACCAGTTGTTACTGCATTTGTCCAGGAAAGTTGTCTTATTTGTTGTACTCTGAATATTTCCAAGTCTTTCAAACAATTTTCTTTTATTAATGACAGGCGGTGGCTGTTGATACAGAGATGCAGTGAAATGAAGTGAGGATGGGGGGGGGGGGGGGGGGGGGGGGGCATAGGCACAAATTCAATATCATTCTGTCCAGGGTGCTAAGTTCAGCATGCCCCTTCCTTTCACCTAGTCCAAGTGTGGTCAGTTCCTGCTATAATGAGCACAAGCTGGCCCCAGCTGGATTGGGATGGGATGAAATAAATAGCAGTTGAAAGGCACTGAATGTGGTGGAAACTGACTGCTGTAGGGTAGAGATAGTGTGTCATAGCCACAAATTCAGTATTATTCTGTCCAGGGTGCTAAGTTTAGCATGCCCCTTCCTTTCACCTAGTCCAAGTGTGGTCAGTGGGCAGAATGTGGTGACAACTGACTGCTGTGGGGTAGAGATGGTGTGTGTGTGTGAGGGGGGGGGGAGGGGGGGGGGTTGTTGGTGAGTCATTGATATGTTACATCATCTGTGGCAGTTGTTGATGCTGGTACCTTTCCAAACACACAAGGGGGCAGGGTGTGAAATGTGCAACCTCTTATGAACATTTCCTTGCTGAAGATTCACAGAAAAAGATATGCATTTTTCTAGTGTTGCTTATATTCACTGTTTATTTTTTCTCATCTGATGATTAATCTAAGACAAAAGGCAGAACATACATGTGGACAAAAAGACAAAAAGATACACTTGTTTTCCCCTAAATGCCATAACAGCTTGAGCATTTTGTGATAAAACTATAAAAGAGAGGTAGAAAGAAAACCTCAACTCCTTTGAATATTACTAGCACTCAGACAAACACATAGCACTTAGAAAAACAGTAACATGTATAGAACTAAACACAGCTGTCATCTTGATTCTAGCAACTTTCATGACCTGTTGTTGTTTGTTGTTGTTGTTGTTGTTGTTGTTGTAGCTGTTGTTGTTTTTGTTGTTACAGATGACTTCAGTTCTCCAACATGACCCAGGGCAACCTAGCAAAGCCAACATCAAGACAGATGACTCTTCAGCACAGACCAACCAGCTGTCAACACAGATGCTGTGACTGAACATGAACATGACCAACACCTGCCTGAGACAAGTGGATTCCCAGAACAGACAGCCGAACACTATCAGAACATTCAATGCAAGCAGGAAACCACTGACTACTTGTGCACTAAAGCAGAGGATATTGGACATGTTCCCACTGGCTGCACATGCAACTGTAACGACACTGCAGATATTCCTGATGTAATAGAAGGTGTAACTGGTGCTGCTGAATATGGGATCCTTCGTACAGGTGTTTCTTTCCCAGGTGAAGTCAAACTGATCAAGGACATGTGTGACTTCACTGTATGTGTTCACAAATCCCTATTGTCCCCTGGTGTTATGGACAGGTGTGGTGTTGAAGAGTTGAAGAATAATATAGAGACATTCTTACAGATTACAAATGAAATCAGGAAAGACATATCCAGACACAGCAGAGCTGAGTATGGTCACATCACTAAAAGACAACTGTGACACACCTGAAAGGAAGGCAGCAGGAATTGTACAAACTCAAGACAAACAATTAAAATGTATAAAGTGTGGTGAGGTTTTCAGCTGTATTTTTTGTGTGAAAAAGCATCTCAGATTGCACAGAATTTAAGCCATACATCTGTGAAAAGTGTGCAGCTTCTAGTCAGACACCAGACTGTAGAAGGCAGGTAAAGCTGGAGACAATACCTGGCAGTGGGGAAGGCATTGAACAAAGCACTGCTGTCAACAGTCCTATGGGAAAGCATAAAAAACAAAAGACATACTTGTGTGATCACTGTGGAAAAGTGTTCACTACTAAATATAGGGTAAAAGAACACAAGCAAATTCATACAGATCAAAAGACATGTACATGCACAGACAGTGGAAGAAGCTTTAGAAGGAAAAGTCATTTTGACAGACTCAGGAAAACTCACGTAAACGAAAACACATTTCAGTGCAATAAATGTGGACAGATTTTTCTGTCAAATTCTAATTTACATCACCACAGACGAACTCATACAGGGAGCAAGGCTTACAGATACACTGACCGTGAGCAAACATTGAATAAACAAAGCAATGCAAACAGCAACAACACAAGTACACAACACAAGGATTGTAACCAAGCTTCACACAGCAGTGATGAAACAATAACAAATAGCAAGCCAGCTCAATGCACCTTTGAAAAAAGACAAAAGTCGAAAGACAAAGTAAGAAACAGGTGCAAAATAGCTTCACAGTATCAAAACCTGGCAAACAAGGTGACTTTATAACTGATTACTTGGGTGAGGTGAAAGATGCTGACTGTGACACAACTCAGAGGAAACAGACTGCTACAGAAGGAGACATGACTGTTTGTACAAAGAAAAAATCTTACCTGTGTGAATATTGTGGAAAACCATTTGATAATAAAAGCATGCTAGAAAGGCACATGGGAGTCCACACAGGAGAAAGGTTATATACGTGTTCACTTTGTGAGAAGTCATACAGATACAACACAGACTTAAGAAGACATATGCGAATCCACACTGGAGAAAGGCCATACAACTGCACATACCGCAAAAAGACATTTAGCCAGAAAGAAAATTTAACAGGCCACATTCAAACCCACACAAAAGAAAAGCCTTACAAATGCTCATATTGTGGTGGGACTTTTACCAAGAAAAGTAATTTGACATACCACATTCGAATCCACACAGGAGAAAAGCCACACAAGTGCACATACTATAATAGGACTTTTACCCTGAAAAATATTTTAACTGACCACATTAAAACCCACACAGGAGAAAAGCCACACAAGTGCACATATTGTAATAGGACTTTTACCAAAAAAAGTAATTTAACTGACCACATTAGAACCCACACAGGAGAAAAGCCACACAAGTGCACATATTGTCATATGAAGTTTACCAGGAAACAACTTTTAACTCACCACATTAGAACCCACACAGGAGAAAAGCCACACAAGTGCACATATTGTCATATGAAGTTTACCCAGAAACAACATTTAACTGACCACATTAAAACCCACACAGGAGAAAAGCCACACAAGTGCACATATTGTAATAGGACTTTTACCAAAAAAAGTAATTTAACTGACCACATTAGAACCCACACAGGAGAAAAGCCACACAAGTGCACATATTGTCATATGAAGTTTACCAGGAAACAACTTTTAACTCACCACATTAGAACCCACACAGGAGAAAAGCCACACATGTGCACATATTGTCATATGAAGTTTACCCAGAAACAACATTTAACTGACCACATTAAAACCCACACAGGAGAAAAGCCACACAAGTGCACATATTGTAATAGGAACTTTTACCAAAAAAGTAATTTAATGACCACATTAGAACCCACACAGGAGAAAAGCCACACAAGTGCACATATTGTCATATGAAGTTTACCAGAAACAGGCTTTAACTCACCACATTAGAACACACACAGGAGAAAAGCCACACAAGTGCACATATTGTCATATGAAGTTTACACGAAAAAACAATTAACTCGCCATATTAGAACCACACTGGAGAAAAACCATACACCTGTTACTTTTGTGGAAAGAAGTTCACCCAAAAAGGAAGTTTAAAAACACACACTCTACTGCACACAAAACACTGACCACAGTAATACCCACACTATGGACGAGGATCAGTGCCCAAATCCCAGGAATCTGCAAGCCTTGTTCTTTATACCTAAGAAAATGCTACAAAATCATTCGATTTAGAAATGTTTTTAATTTATATGTTTGACATAATTATGATGATGCTTTAGAAATGAGATGACTATGTGTATTTTTTTGTATGTAAAATTTTGATGATTTGTTGCCAACCTTTAAAACTGATGCAACATTTGAAAAGTTGTGCTTCTAAAAACTTATGTTCTAACATCTCTTAATCTATTTCACCTACTGTTTCATGTTGTGTAAGTCATACAGCCTTGGACAAATGCAAGCATCAAAATCCAGGGAGGGGGGTACATTATAGCGATAACATCACAGAACACAAATTCAATAACACTCAGGTCAATGTGCTAAATTTAGGTGCCACTTCCTTTTACCTAGTCCAAGTGTGATCATTTCCTGCTATAATTAGCACCAGCTGGCCCCATCTGGGTTGGGATAGGTTGAAAAAAATTAGCCGCTGAGAGAAGCAGAAAATAAGGGAAGCTGACTGTTGTTAATAGCATTTCATTTTTTATGTTTGTTCAGAAGCTTATTAGCTGTAGATATAATAAGCCATATTCTTGTTGAGGAATGAAGGTGGCAGGATGGTTAAGACATTCGCCTGCCAACAAGTAAATTGTGTGGTTCTGAGTTCCTACACAGCATTGCCCTTTCTTCCCAGTTTGATGAAAAAATCAAACTAAAATTAACGTAAAAGTCATTGGGATGAGACTATAAACCCAGGCCCAATGTGTGAACACTCCAGAACATCTTGTGCACACGTTAAAACCCCATTCTGCCTTTTGGAAGAGCAAGCCATCATGCCGGTAGGGATGACAAAATGATAAAAAAAAATCAACCAGCATGTGCATAGGTGTCCTCTTTAGACACAATCCCTGAGGAAAAATCGGGAAGTTGGAGTCTCATGGCAGTTCTGGGCTGTATATGGCAACGCTCTGGCAGCTCCACAACGGTGCTGGAACCATTTGTATTGGTCATCTCCTTTCCATGGATCATTCCAATGGCGTTGAGAAGGGGGGGGGGGGGGATGCTGCATGGGTGACCGTTTGCCCTCCATACTTACCTACCCAGGCTAGGGCTTTAAAGACTATAGTCTTCCAAGACTAATGGGTTCCTACAACTACTACTACTACTTCTTGATTTGGCATGAAGTTCTCAAAATGTGTACTGCATTTTGAATCATGCTTGTAAAAAAAAACTGTTTTCCCATGGTTTTATATGGTTCATGAGAAATGCGTCAAATATCTACCAGTCTTTAGTATTTGAACTTTTAAAAATACTTTGCCAAGCTTTCAAACTGTAGTTAGATTTTAGAAGCTATGTTTGTATAAACCCAAATGTTTTAAATACGCTTTTCACTGAATGTTCTTGATGTGTACACCATTTTCTGGTTACTTTTTTTTGCTTCTGTTTTACTAATAAAAGATATTCTTTCAAAAAACGCAGTTTGTTTGTGATGTGACTGTATGAAGGCGGGATCTGTAATGGGCATGAAGATCTGATCGCTGATAAGTGAGTGCTTAAAATAATCATTACACTTACTTACTTACTTACTTACTTACTTACTTACTTACTTACTTATTTATTACATACTAACTACTTACTCTACTTAATAACTTACTTACTTACTTACACACACACATACACACGATCGAGCGAGCGCTCGCACGCACTCACGTACGCACGCACGCACGCACGCACGCACGCACGCACGCACGCACGCACGCACACACACACACACACACACACACACACACACACAAATGTATCTGTGGCGAAAATATTACACTAAGTCACATTCTTTTAGAATGCAGAGATTTGAACAACTTGTTACCTGTTTTCACACACGTTTGCATAGATCAAATTCTAAAAGACATTTCGCTAATGAAAGAAATTGTATTGTCATTAAGTCATAGTCCTATTATCAGGGTTTTATAGTTTAATGAATTTTTAACTAGTTATATGAATTGCAAAGTTAGTGTTTAAGACGTAATTTCTTTCTTTTTGTCATTCTTGTTCAATAGTTTTAATTTTTGGTTCTTATAGTTGTTTAATGCAGAAATCTAGCTATGTGCTCATCCCAACCCCCCCTGCCCCACCCCCCCTCCATACACACAGTCGCTCACTCATATACACTTTCCCGTCTGAAATCACTATTTAGTGGAAGGACGTTAAACTGAAGAACTAACACACACACACACACACACACACACACACACACACACACACACAAAACACACACACACACACACACACACATGTTTTCCTATATTCAAAAGAAAAGTTTCACTGGGCATATGGTTTGATTATTTAAAATCACTGTTTTCCTCAAATCAGCCCTCAGATGATACCGATTTTTTTTTTAAAAGTTGAACATATGCTGACTATGCATGACCTCAATAATTGTGAAATTTGTGTTGATTCCGAGCTTAGTAATGAGATCACTGAGAGTGAATTTTTAACAGCTTTGAATAAACTCAAAATGGTAAGGCTTCTGGTCCTGATGGTTTGATGTCAGATTTTATCCACCATGCCACTGACATTCATTTCATATTCTTACTGCCTTTGTTCAACAGTGTTTTCATCAGGCACATACCCGTGTAGAATGTGCTTCCATTCAAGATCAAAGTCTGGGACTCCAGAATGAATATGAGCTATTAGTTTAATTCGGCAGTTTCGTCTCCAGGCACATGCAGAAGTCACGTGATCACACTTTCTTGTGACGTCATAGGTTAAGCACACTTATTCTACATCTCCCTTCCCAAGGAAATAAATCAAGTTAGAAAATAAAGCTATAAAACTAAAATGCAAATTTTCAATGCATCTTCCGTGCCTCACAGGTATAAACTAAACTGCAATTGTCGATGCATGTTCCTTGCACCACTGTTCAACTCCACACCATTTGTGGGCGTCTGCCATAAAGTTAAAAAAAATGTCAGAACTCTTTTAAATAAAACAAGGACAATCACAATTTATCAATCTGTTTTCTTCCTGTCTCTTGCTGAAAGGAAAAAAAAAAAAACACCAACAAGGAAACACCACGGGAATTTTCAATGCAAATAATCAAATGTCAAAGTATCTGGTGTTGGGCTTAGAAACTCTCCCAGAGCTTGTCACCACAGGCTGGCGCTGATCTTGGCCTGGTTTCCAAGCTGGCACGGGCAGTGGGCGGGATACTGCAGGAGGAGGAGAGCTGGGAGCAGGGACTGAGGATGAAGTCAGGAAGCGCTGGGAGGTAGAGTAGTCAGGGTGCCCACTGGATGAGGGGCTGGGTCTCTGGATAGTGTTCGTGGGTGGGAAAACTACAACAGGGGCATACAAAGCAGCCTGAGGGACCTGGTGTGTAGGTGGCTGGGGTGAGGAATTGGCCATTGAAGCTGGCACCAGATTCTGTGGGCTGTAATCTGGTGCATTCCACTGAGGTCTTGGCTCATTCACTGGAAGCAGGTGCTGCTGGTTGCGGATGTAGTCAGCTCCCTCAGACGTGACTGTGTAAGACCTTGGAGTATCACACTGTGATTTCACAATAGCCAGTTTTTTTAAACTCTTTTCAGTTCGCAAGCGTACAACTTCACTGGGTCTCAGTGGTCTTTGATCTCGAGCAGTCTTGTCGTAACACCTTTTCTGCTGCTGTCATGCACTTTTGAGGTTCGAACCCCTAGATCACTTTCCAAGTCATTGACAGAAAGGTCAGCCCTATCTTGGGTCTGAATAATGCATTGTGCCTGCACTTGATTAGCTGGACAGTACAGTGTATGAAATACACTGTCAAAACAATGATGGTTTCAGCAACCAGATAACTACAGAGTATGCAGATTTATTTGATGAACAGTTAGGAAGCTTGCCAGCAACATACATCATGAGAGCTGATCCCACTTCTGACATCATGTAGAATGTGCTTCCATTCAAGATCAAAGTCTGGGACTCCAGAATGAATATGAGCTATTAGATTAATTCGGCAGCTTCGTCTCCAAGCGCATGCAGAAGTACGTGATCACACTTTCTTGTGACGTCATAGGTTAGGCACACTTATTCATAGGTTAAGCACACTTATTCTACACCCCGAAAGCGGGTCACATGCAGTGATTTTTCCCCTGCATAAAAAAGGAAGCACTGCACAGGTCGATAACTATAGGGGTATTTCATTGATAAATATCATTGGCAAACTGTATAGTACAATTTTGAATAAAAGACTGACAAAGTTTTGTGAAAGTGTACACTTAATTCCGAAAGCACAAGCTGGTTAGTAAAGGTTACAGTACTATTGATCAAATCTTCACACTTCAGTCTCTAGCACAAAAGTATCTAACAAAGACAGGGGATAGATTTTACACCCTGTTTGTTGATTTTCTAAAAAGCAATCGACAGAGTTGATAGGGTGATTTTTTTTTTTTCTGTTGCTGCAAAAAGGAGTTCATGGTTAGATGTTCATTATGCTACAGAGCATGTACAAAAGTGTAAAAGCAGCTGTGAGAGTTGGAGCACACATTACTGAATATTTTGATTGTATTTCTGGTGTAAGAACAGGGGGTGTGCTTAGTCCACTATTGTTTTCAATCTTCATTTCTGAACTAGAGTCATAGCTCACTAGATCTGATACTCAAGGCATAAATATATTATCTGAGTCACTTGTCATACTTTTGCTTATGTATGCATAAGATATTGCTTTGGTTTCAGATTCAGTTGTAGACCTGCAGAAAAAGATAAATTGTTTGGAGAATCATTGCAATCAATGGGGATTTTAATAATAGTAATAATAATAATGATACATGGAATTTGTATAGTGTTATATCTTGTAAAAACAAATCAAAGCGCTTGCATTCGACCTATACAACACACAAGCAATCAATAACAATTTACAGTTTCAGCAAATTTGAATGTACACACACACACACACACACACACACACACACACACACACACACACACACACACACACACACATCTTTTGTAAATATGGACAAAATTATAAAGCAGTTGTGTTAAAAATGGTGGATTTATTAAAAAGTCTGAAAATTTGTGCTACTCAGGAAAGCAGATACAAGTAGAATCTAGTTATAATTATCTGGGTGTAGTTTTTGGCCCAACACTAAAGCTGGTCAAAATGTGTCAAAATCTCTCTGGAAAAGCATTGAAGGCTGTTGCTGGAATCAAAAGATTGTATTTTAGGTCGAAGAATTTTCCAGCATCTACAGTTTTTAGCATTTTTTGATACAAAGGTAAAACCAATCCTTCTCTATGGTTCTGAAATTTGTTTTTTTCAGCAATTTAAACACAGGTAAAAATCTGCAAAATGGTCCTAGGGGTCGGCAGAGATGTTAAAAATAACATTCGCCTTGGTCATTACCTCATTTTTGTTGACACTGTCACCAGGGTCATCAAATATTGGCTAAAGATTTTGGATATGCCTGATCATAGATATCCCAGACAGTGTTACAATATGTTATGTAAACAGGATGAAGCATGGGGAACAAATTGGGTTACCCATGTTAGAAAGATTCTTTGTACTCTTTGATTTGGTTTTGTTTGGACAATGCAGAACTGTGGTAGGTCTTCATCCTTCATACAGGAATTTAAAAGACTAGTACAGGACATGTACCAACAAAAATGGCATAACTCTCTATCAGCATACCCTGACTATTTAGATTATCATCGATTATCTGTAGAGCAAGCTATGCATGCAAAGTAGAACTCTTCAGAATATCGTGGAGCTATATGTTTAATGAGGTCAAACAGATTGCCTTTAAATGGACTTTCATGTTATGGTAAACCAATTACCGATTCATTCTGCTCCTAGTGTGATGGTCAACAAATCCAAGATGTTTGTCACTTTTTGCTTGTATGCCCTAGATATGCTGTGCTACGAAGAAAATGTATTCCTTTGGATTACTACAGATTTCCTTAGACTCTTAGAGTCGTTTCATATTATGGTAAACCAATTACTGATTCATTCTGCTCCTAGTGTGATGGTCAACAAATCCAAGATGTTTGCCACTTTTTGCTTGTATGCCCTAAATATGCTGTGCTACGAAGAAAATGTATTCCTTTGTATTACTACAGATTTCCTTTGACTCTTAAAGTCCAGCTTCTTTGTATGTGCACTAAACCTAGTTTGATGTTTAAAGTTGGATTATTTCTTATTAAATGTTTAGATATTAGAAGTAATAATGTTCACCATACATGAAAAAAAACATGTTTAACTGTTGTTCAGTTGGGTTATATGGCCTGCAACAACTGAATAAAAGTTATTGTTATTGTTATTGTTATTGTTATTGTTACACACACACACACACACACACACACACACAACACAGCGCGCGCGCTGCGCGCGCGCGCGCGATTTGGTATGGGTATTTGAAATATATCCACCACATAAGCATTTAACATTCTTACTGAATTTTGTAATAAAAGCATTTAATCTTATCCTAAAGAAAAATGCCTTGAGTTGTCTTTCTTTGAATTCATTTGTATGAATCTTTAAGTGATCAATGTATTCAACTACACTCTTCCCACTCGGAGTTGAATGTTGAAGCTTCTTGTTTTGCCGATGCTTTTCTATAAATCTATTTATGGATGCTTCTTCTAACAACCGATAGCCTTCTGCAATTGATAGAGGGACATGCAGTACTATAGACCCATTTTCATTACGTGCACCTTTTTTCACAGCCCTGTCAGCCCACTCATTGGAAGATAATCCTATATGTGAAGGAATCCAGCAAAATAATCAAGGATTCCTCTTAAACTGGAAGATTTATGATGTATTTGATGTATAGTATACGTTTAATAGATTGTTTATAAGCTATAGACTTTAAGGCATACAATACTGATTTTGAATCCACACAAAGTGATATATGAAAGAAACAGTAAGGATGATCTAAAATGAAAGTCAAAGCCATGAAATAGCGATCAGTTCAGCTGTAAAAACAGCAGCCGATCTTGAGGGTGTGTGCAATCCAAGTGCCTTGCAGAAGATGACTAAAAGAAGACGTCAGAGGGCAGCTTTCTTCACATCTGAAGCTACTGCAGTGAAAACAACCACAAACAATACCATCAGTAAAGAGAGAGTGTCCAAGAACAATGAAAAATCAATGACTCTAGAAGTGTCTACAGTATCCCATGACTACAGTTTCTGTAACTGGCAAGAAAAGAGCGAGATGGCAGAACTAAAAAAGCATGTTGTCTCTCTCAATGAAAAAATCAGTAAAATGGAAAAGATCCTAACTGACCTCAGCCACCGGACATCAGGCTGCAGCACAGCTGAGCACAAGAAACAGGACCACAAGACAGCCCCAGAAATTCAGAGGAGCATCGGAATGCAGACCGAGTCACCATTACCTGCCTCTCCTCTCTGCTGATGGTGCCAGCTTGACCTACCCTGCAGCCGCCAGGCAATGTCAAGCGGAACCAATTCCAGCAGCAACTACCAACATGCCTAGGCCTAAATCTCCACACAAAAGGTCAGTGTATACAGGACAACAAGAAAATGATCAAAACCCAAAGGCAGTCTCAGAACACTTCTATGACAAAGCAAAACACATGACGTCAAATCCAAAGTCAGTTCTAAAAATGAGAGCATTGATCTACCCTCCATTTTACTACTGCAAGACTCTGTCCTAAGTGGTGTTAACAGTCATCGCTTAGGGCAGTCTTATGGATTCAGCATTAAGAAAAAGAAAGTGTGCAAAATCGATGATATCCCCCTATCTCTGAGTGAAGCCACTTCTGATCTAGAGAGAGTGGATTCAATAATTATTCACTGTGGAATAAATGATCTGAGAGATACAGATCCTCAACAAGCCAGCAAAAAAATGGTGGAAACTATCAAAAATATTAGGGGTTCCTTTCCAAACACTAGATTGGTAATAAGTAAAATTGCTCCCGTCAAAAACCTTTCTCTTCAAATTAAAAGAGAAGTGTTCAATGCCATGACCTGTTCAGATCTATATGGCAAAAAAAACAAACAACGTTTCCTTTATTTCCCACCAGAACCTGAACAATGCATACAATCAGCTGAAAGATTCCATTCACCCAAACGACCAGGGCTCTCGCACTCTTGCTAGAAACATCGGCAGGTTTGTGCATTCTGTTGTTTTTTTTTTGAAACACCTAGAAGAAAACCAAGAGGCCACTTCCACCCCAAGAATAATGGCCAGTTAAAGCCTTACCATCCTGAGGACAGCCAGCAATATCCAGGCTACACACCACGACCCTTTCCCCACCACAGCTTACAGCTCCCATGGTGGGGAGATCGGAGCTATTACAGTTATACTAATCATAATATGTGGAAAAACTGGTGAACTTTGTAGGGCACTTGCTATGCACCAGCTGTGGTACAGATTAGTGACTTTGTATTAGCTCAAATGGTCTGATTCATAATCAAATTGACTACATTCTGTCACCCCAAAGATTCAAATCCAGCATAAACAAGGCAAATACAAGAACATTCCCAGGAGCTGACATTGGCAGTGACCACGACCTTGTACTTACCACCATCAGGCTGAAACTGAAAGCAAAACAACAGCCAAAAAGCCCACGCATAAGATTCGACCTGGAAAAACTCAAAGACCCAACAGTGGTTGAGATCTTCCAAGCCAACATTGGAGGAAAGTTCGCCGCACTCACAGCCATTGACAATGATGTGAACACATTAGCCAACAACATCAAAGAAGTCCTAACGACAGCAGCAGAAGAAACATTAGGCAGAAGCAGAACAAAGAAACAACCCTGGGTGACAAATGAGGTTCTTGACCTCTGCGACAAAAGAAGAGAACTTAAGAAGCAAAAGTTCACAAGTCAAGAAGCCAACAACAAGTACATGGATAGCCACAGAGAAGTGAGGAAAAAGATGAGAGAAGCCAAAGAAGCGTGGATAGAAGAACAATGCAACAACATCGAAGATGGAATGGCCAAGGGAAACAGCAAAACAGCTTACAACACTCTGACAGCACTAACGAAAACCACACAGCCTAAAGCCTCTGTTATTGAAGACAAAGAAGGAAATCTTTTAACAGAAAACAATGCCATCCTCCAGCGCTGGACAGAATACTGTGAGGGATTGTATAACTACCCACTACGCCCAGATACCAACATAGTTTCCAACAAACCCCCTGAACACCAAGATAAAGACCCACCAATACTAAGGTGTGAAGTAGACACAGCTATTAAGCAATTGAAGAAGGGGAAGTCCCCTGGAACCGATAACATCCCAGCTGAACTCATAAAAAATGGAGGGAATGAAACAGCAAGGCGATTCACAGACCTTTGTCAGAAGATCCACGACACCAAAGAATGGCCAAAAGAATGGACACAGTCTCTTGTAATACCCCTGCCAAAGAAAGGAAACCTCAAGCAATGCCAGAACTACAGAACCATCAGTCTCATAAGCCATCCTAGCAAGATCATGCTGCAGGTAGTCCTCAACAGACTGAAAAACCAAGCAGAAAAACTCCTGGCAGAAGAACAAGCGGGCTTTAGACCAAAACGCAGCACAATGGAACAAATTTTCAACCTGAGAATTCTGATAGAGAAGCATCTCCAACACCAAAAAGACTTGTACCACAATTTTATAGACTTCAAAAAGGCCTTTGACAGGGTATGGCATGACGGCCTCTGGCAAGTACTCAGGCACTTCAACATCGACAACTGCCTAATTGAAGTCATCAAGGCTCTGTACGAGAATGCAAGAAGTGCAGTTTTCATGAACAACCACGTGGGCGAGTTCTTCAAGACCACGGTTGGAGACCGCCAGGGCTGCCTTCTCTCACCTGTACTCTTCAACCTCTTCCTCGAAAACATCATGACAGAGACACTGCAAAACCACCACACTTCCATCTCCATTGGTGGAAGACCCCTTTGCAACCTCAGATTTGCAGATGACATTGACCTCATGGGCAGCAGCAAACAAGAACTGCAAATCCTCACAGACAGTCTAACAGACCGAGCGAGCGCATACGGCATGGAGGTCAGTACAGAGAAATTGAAGATCATGGTCAACAGCGCGAGTAATGACAGCACGGAAATAAAGATGAATGGAGAAATATTGGAAGAGGTGAGCCAATTCAAATACTTAGGCTCCATCCTAACAAAAGATGGCACATCAAACAATGAGGTGAAAGCTCGCATTGCAACAGCAACATCTGCTCTAGTCAGACTCCAGAGGATCATCAGAAGCAACAACATCAGCTTCTGCACCAAATACCACCTCTACAAATCCCTCGTAATATCTATCCTCCTATATGGCTGTGAATCATGGACTCTGACAGCAGAGTTAGAGAGAAGAATCCAAGCATTCGAGAACAAGTGCCACAGAAGACTCCTCAAAATATCATACAAAGAACACAAGACCAATAACTATGTGAAAGAGGAAATCAAAAAGCGTGTGGGCCCCCAAGAGCCTTTGCTCTCCACCATAAAGAGGAGAAAGCTGATGTGGTTTGGTCACACCACAAGACACAACACCCTAGCAAAAACCATCTTGCAAGGAACAGTCGAGGGCAAAAGAAGAAGAGGCCGCCAAAAGAAATCATGGGTTGACAACATCAAAGACTGGACTGCCCAACCCCACGCAACGCCTCCTACTAGCCACACAGGATCGTGAAGCATGGAAAAAGATCTCCGTTGCGTCTTCTCTCATGTCCCCCCTACGTCCTTTGGGACATGGGACTGAGTGAGTGAGTGATTAGCTCACATCTGCAGCAGCTGTTTATTTTTTCTTGTCTTTTTTTTTAACTTGACCTTCTTCAAACAGAAAATGACTTTATATGATTTATAGTTAACACTCGTTCAATTTGACAGTCCTGAAATTTTAGCTCACATATTCTAGTTAGAGTTATTGTGGAAGCTTTGGGGATCGGGGCGAGATATATTTTATTCATAGTTTTGTTTGTTCTTAAAGGTTTATTTTGTTTTGTTGGGGGATTTTTGCCTTCTTTTTCCTTATCATACTAAAACAATGGTCTCAAAGAAAAAGCATACTGTTAAAATCATGCAGTGGAATGCAAGATCTATTTCCACAAATCTGGCGTATTTGATCCACTACCTTTTAAAAAATGATTATCAGGCCCTTGTTCTACAATGACTAAATGTAAACAAAAATAAGACACCAAGATTACCGGGGTACCATTATCCTCCTATACATCAGAAAGTAGAAGGTCTAGTGAAGATCAGTGCAGCTATTTACATAAAAGAAGGAATAGAGTACAGTGTGAAATCTCCACCAATACCTGGTAACATTCCAGTTCTACATTCATGTGCTGCAGGCATCAAGTTTAATGATCACTTTATACTAAATATTGTTTCTCTTTACTTGCCAAAAGGACCTAATGATCTTAATACAGATTGGCTCCATAATCTCTAAGATAACGAAAAATGGCTTATTGGTGGAGATTTTAATGCACATGCACCATTTTGGGATAAGGGTTGCAATTCAGTCACCAGTAACAGGTTCATAGAAAATGTAGTTGATTATTGTATGTATTTGTTGAATGACGGCAGCGTGACTAAAATTCCTGATGTCTCAAGTCACAGAGCATCAGCAATAGATCTAACTTTAGTATCACCGGCACTAGTTCCAGAATGCGATTGGACAATGTATACAGATACTCTAGGCAGTGATCATTTACCTATTGTTATAACCTTCCATAACCAATTATGTCAATGGATATTACAAAGGATAAAGTCCCAAAATATAATTATAAGAATGCTGACTGGGAAAAGTTTACATACATTCTCTCTTCTTACAATACAGAGTGCATAAATACTCACGACATAGATCTAATGTACTCTGAAATAGCAGATATCATACTACAAGCTGCCAATATTTCTATTCCTAGATGTCACTGTAAAATCTAGCCAACATCTAGGAAATGTCTGGTGGACACAAGCTTGCAAAGAAGCTGTACATAGAAAACATTTAATGTATAAAGCTTTTCTAAAAAAAATAAATCGCCTAGTAACCATGATGAACAGAAAAAGGCCAAAAAACTACTGTAACATGGTCATAGCACAAGCTAAAAAACAGTATTGGTCCTCTTTTTGTAGTAGTGAAATTACAATTCATAAGGATATTCAGAAAGTATGGGCAAAATTAAATGAAATGACAAAAAGCATAAACTTGCCATCGTGTCCAATTATTCTAGAAAACAAACAGTTTCCAACAAGTGCAGAAAAGGCCGAGGCATTTGCCAGAATGTTTTCAAATACCATGCCTAAGGAGGGCCTGTTAGGCAATCACAGAACATACAGAAGTGAAGAAGAAGTGAAAAAGGAATATGAAGACCCAGTGCCTGACAACACTTTATGTCAATGCTCCAATTACACTCCAGGAAGTTAGGGATGCAATTATGTCACTTCCTAGTAAAAAAAAAAACATCTGTTGGAGCTAATGCGATTTCGAATGACATGATTAAACACTTACCAAAAAATGTCATTACTCTACTTTATAAGCTTTTTTATAAATGTTGGGTTGAAGGTGTAATTCCAGTTTGGTGGAAACAGTCAATTGTTGTTCCGATCCACAAACAAGGAAAGCCCAAGACAGATAAAGCCAGTTACAGGCCAATAACATTGACCTTACATACTGGTAAACTCAAGGAGAGAGTTGTTCTTGGAAGATTATCATATTATTGCCAGAAAAAAAAAAAAAAACTATTGCGAGCAACCAAGCTGGCTTTCAGCGAGTTAGATCTGTTATTGATAATTTAGTTAAACTTACAACACGCATGAAACAGCAATTTGCACGTAGAAAAAATGTTCTTGCAATGTTTTTTGACATAAATAAAGCATATGATCAAGTTTGGCATGCAAAATTATTAAGTAAGTTAAAGACAATTGGTCTCCCCGGTAACATTTATCATTATATCAAGAGCTTTCTTAGCAATAGATCCATTCAGGTAAAGGTAGGAAATAACTATTCAGATCCTAGGTATCTTGATATGGGATTATCACAAGGCTCCGTTATAGCACCAGTTCTATTTAATATTCTATTGCATGATCTTCCTAAATGCTTAACACAGAATGTTACATTAGCACACTATGCAGACGACATATGCATGTGGATGAATGTATCCATGATACAAAAAACCTCAAAAAGGTCTTTAAATTATATTTAAAAAATTATACCAAAAGACCTTGATAATTTAAATAATTATACATTGAAAAAGGCCTAAAATTATCCACAGAAAAAACGCATATGATGCTTTTTAACAACGGTACCAATCCAGACAATTAACCTGTGTTCAAAGTTGAATATGAGATAGTTGAATACAAATACTTAGTAAAGTTTTTAGGTGTTAACATGGAATGCCCACATTGAACATATTCTAACTAAAGAAAGAAAATGCTTAAATCTACTAAAAATTGTACAAAAGCAGTATTGGGGACAAGAAATGACAATTCTGAATTATCTGTCTACCTCCCTTATTAGATCTAAGTTATCCTATGGACAAAAGGTCTTTTTTAGGCACCTAAATATTTACTAAAGAAGCTTCAAAGTGTAGACTGTAAGGCATACAGACTGGCTGTAGGTGTACCATTTCATGCCTCAGCACTTGAAACATATAATGAAATTGGAATGTTACCACTTGAAGAGTATCGACAACTTGTTGTGCCAAATATATTCTAAGAAACTCTACACCTGAAAAGTTTGCTTCAGAAGAAATAAAAATGAGGTCTGAAACAGATTTTCCCAAAAGAGCCCAACACATAAACTCTTTGATGACAATTAGTACCTACACATCAGATCTTTACCAGCGTTGGGAAAATTCCAAATCCGATGTAGACCCACATAGAACAGTTTCAGTTTGTCATGTTTGGGATGAAACGAGCGCACTTTGATATAGATTATATCAACATGAAAAATAATGAAAATCCAAATATTATGGCAGTCAATGTTCATTCACATATACAGCATCATTACTCTCATTGTCTTAAAATTCATACAGATGGTTAACTTTTAGACAATCAAGTAGGTTCAGCATTTGTCATACCAGCATTAAAAATAGAAAAGTCATATTATGTGTGTGTGTATGTGTGTGTATGGTGTGTGTGTTGTGTGTGTGTGTGTGTGTGTGTGTGTGTGTGTGTGTGTGTGTGTGTGTGTGTGTGTGTGTGTGTGTGTGTGTGTGTGGTGTGTGTGTGTGTGTGTGTGTGTGTGTGTGTGTGTGTGTGTGTGTGTGTGTGTGTGTGTGTGTGTTGTGTTGTGTGTGTGTGTGTGTGTGTGTGGTGTGTTGTGTGTGTGTGTGTGTGTGTGTGTGTGTGTGTGTGTGTGTGTGTGGTGTGTGTTGTGTTGTTGTTGTGTGTGTTGTGTTTTGAGTGATTTTTTGTTTGTTTTTGTTTTTTTTGCTTTGGTCTGTTTGTATTATCTACATACATATTTCATTTTAAGGCTGTTGAAACATGCTAGTTAATAATGTTGGTGAAATGTGTTGGTATTGTTTTGGTTTTTGTTGTTGTTGTTGTTGTTGTTGTTTCCTTAGATAGATGGCTTGATGAAAAAAGGCAAATCAATGCTTATCTAATGTACCATCTGGAAATTCAATTTTGATTTGACTTGACTTGGCTTGACTTCACACACACACACACACACACACACACACACACACACACACACACACACACACACACACACACACACACACACACACACACACACTCACACACACACAAACACACACACACTAACACACTAACACACACACACACTAACACTAACTTTAACACTAACAACACACACACACACACACACACACACACACACACACACACACACACACACACACACACACACACACACACACAACTAAGACTAACACTAACACTAACTTTAACACTAACACACACAGTACCACACGCACTAACACACACACACACACACACACACACACACACACACACACACACACACACACACACACACACACAAGATATATATATATATAATATATATATATATATATATATATATATATATATATATATATATATATATATATATATATATATATATCTCACTCACTCACTCACTCACTTAGTCCCATGTCCCAAAGGACGTAGGGGGGACATGAGAGAAGACGCAACAGAGATCTTTTTCCATGCTTCACGATCCTGTGTGGCTAGTAGGAGGTGTTGCAGGGGTTGGACGGTCCAGTCTTTGATGTTGTCAACCCATGATTTCTTTTGGTGGCCTCTTCTTCTCTTGCCCTTGACTGTTCCTTGCAGGATGGTTTTTGCTAGGGTGTTGTGTCTTGTGGTGTGACCAAACCACATCAGCTTTCTCCTCTTTATGGTGGAGAGCAAAGGCTCTTAGGGGCCCAACCGCTTTTTGATTTCTTCTTTCACATAGTTATTGGTCTTGTGTTCTTTGTATGATATTTTGAGGAGTCTTTTGTGGCACTTGTTCTCGAATGCTTGGATTCTCCTCTCTAACTCTGCTGTCAGAGTCCATGATTCACAGCCATATAGGAGGATAGATATCACGAGGGATTTGTAAAGGTGGTATTTGGTGCAGAAGCTGATGTTGCTTCTGATGATCTTCTCGAGTCTGACTAGAGCAGATGTTGCTGTTGCAATGCGAGCTTTCACTTCATTGTTTGATGTGCCATCTTTTGTTAGGATGGAGCCTAAGTATTTGAATTGGCTCACCTCTTCTAGTGTTTCTCCATTCATCTTTATTTCCGTGATGTCATTACCCGCGCTGTTGACCATGATCTTTGATTTCTCTGTACTGACCTCCATGCCGTATGCGCTCGCTCGATCTGTTAAATTGTCTGTGAGGATTTGCAGTTCTTGTTTGCTGCTGCCCATGAGGTCAATGTCATCTGCAAATCTGAGGTTGCAAAGGGGTCTTCCACCAATGGAGATGGAAGTGTGGTGGTTTTGCAGTGGCTCTGTCATGATGTTTTCGAGGAAGAGGTTGAAGAGTACAGGTGAGAGAAGGCAGCCCTGGCGAACCCCAACCGTGGTCATGAAGAACTCGCCCACATGATTGTTCATGAAAACTGCACTTTTTGCGTTGTCGTACAGAGCCTTGATGACTTCAATTAGGCAGCTGTCAATGTTGAAGTGCCTGAGTACTTGCCAGAGGCCGTCATGCCATACCCTGTCAAAGGCCTTTTTCAAGTCTATGAAATTGTGGTACAAGTCTTTTTGGTGTTGGAAATGCTTCTCTATCAGAATTCTCAAGTTAAAAATTTGTTCCATTGTGCTGCGTTTTGGTCTAAAGCCCGCTTGTTCTTCTGCCAGGAGTTTTTCCTCTTGGTTTTTCAGTCTGTTGAGGACTACCTGCAGCATGATCTTGCTAGGATGAATTATGAGACTGATGGTTATGTAGTTCTGACATTGCTTGAAGTTTCCTTTCTTTGGCAGGGGTATTACATCTCTCTCTCTCTCTCTCTCTCTCTCTCTCTCTCTCTCTCTCTCTCCTCTCTCTCTCTCTCTCTCTCTCTCTCTCTCTCTCTCTCCTCTCTCTCTCTCTCCTCTCTCTCTCTCTCTCTCTCTCTCTCTCTCTCTCTCTCTCTCTCTCTCTCTCTCTCTCTCTCTCTCTGTCCATTCTTTTGGCCATTCTTTGGTGTCGTGGATCTTCTGACAAAGTTCTGTAAATCGCCTTGCTGTTTCATTTTCTCAATTTTTTATGAGTTCAGCTGGGATGTTATCGGTTCCAGGGGACTTCCCCTTCTTCAATTTTTTAATAGCTGCATCTACTTCACAGTTTTGTCAGAAACTGTGTTGATATCTGGGCGTAGTGGGTAGTTGTACAATCCCTCACAGTATATATATATATATACACTACCAACAAAGAAAAAATGGTTGGAATGGGCTGGGAGGGGGTATCAAGGGAAAAGGGGGATCTAACACAAACAGCGAAACAATTAAGATCATGAAATATGGTTATGCTAGTAAATAAAAAAGCTACACATATCAGCAACAACAAAAAACAATAAAAACCAATAAAACAAAAACAAAAAAAGGCCTTAACCCCTAATCAAAACAATAATTATGAATATAATCCACAGTGCTATTCATCCCATCAAAACTAATCAAAGGAACTGTTAAAAACTGCTGCACCCGGCTCAGAAAACCTGCTGGCAGAAAAACAAGCCCTCACTCCGCCGTCAGGTGACAGAGTGCTCTCCGGGCAGGGTTTGGGGGCCCTTTCTCCGGCACTCCATCCTGACGACTTCAGCCACATTTCAAAGAAAGCCGGGTAGGGGTTCGGGTTTTATAGCTTATTAAATAGGGTACCAATCTGTACTCTTTGGTAGCAAAACCATTAAAATTTAGGTTTGCAAACTGTTTCTTCTGGTAGTTCCAGAATGTTTTATACATGGCCTGAAGCTTTCTTTGAACAGTATAGCTTAACCGATGTACATCAATAGTAATTTTGTTTTTCCACACATTAAAAAAAAATCCAATTGTGTGAAGAACATATTTACTATACTGATCCATGTACCATATATATATATATATATATATATATATATATATATATATATATATATATATATATATATATATATATATATATATATAGTAAAATAATAATAAAAACACGACTGTGTTCAACTTCATCTCTTTATTTGACAGCAAATTTTCGCTTCTATTCTGAAGCTTCATCAGGCTGAATGTTGAATGTTTTATAATATTTATATATAATATATATATATATATATATATATATATATATATATATATATATATATATATATTATATATTATATTATATATATATATATATATATATATATATATATTCGTCTGATAGGAATGATGATCTATCAATCTATTTATTTATCTTTCTTTCTATCCCTTAGTCTGGCAACCGTGGGGGCACCCCTGAAGATTTGACAACCAGTTCCCTCCATTCCTCACTCTGTTCTGCCTTTCTCAAAATTGTTCGAGTTCTAGGCCTGTCGATTTGCTGATGTTGTCCTCCCATCTCTTCCTTGTTCTGCCTCTTTTTCTTCCTCCTTGGACAGTGCCTTGCAGTATTGTTTTTGCAAAGCCATTATTTTGATCTTGTTACATGCCCGTACCATTTCAGCTTACGCTTTTTCCGATTGATATAAGCTTTTCGTAGGGACCAATGGTTTGTTGGATTCCGTTATGCAATTCTTCGCTGCTTATGTGGTCTCTTTTTAGTTGTTTATCTCGTTATATTTTGTTTGATCTTTGATTATTAGCGCTTTCATATTAAATCATAATCATCATTTGATACTTATTTTTGTTTCTGAATGAGTGTATTTTTAGTTATTACCTTATGATTGTAATTCTGTATTGAATTCTTGTTTGTTGTTTACTAATTTATTAAACAAACGGATTATCCAAAAAGAGCTAGGAATATCTCTTTTTTGCAGCCCATAAGAAATTATACTGAAGACCTTATGAAGGAAAATAATATCGATATATCAAACGTCCCAGTTTTACTAGTAGTTTCCCAGATTCCACCATGGGAACATAAATATGCAAATTTTGATATTGACTACATAGAAACAAAAAAGGACACTAATCAAAACCTACTCAAAACTGAGGTTCAAAATCATATAAATTGTCAGTATTTAAACTACTCGAAAGTATACACGGACGGATCTGTCTTAGAAACGGGCATGTGCGGGGCTGCATTCGTTATACCCGACTTAAAAGTAAAAAGATCTTTTTGTATTGGAAAGGCAGGTTTTACAATATTCACTTCTGAGTTGTTCACAATTTGTATGGCGGAATTTTTGTTTTTTTTCAAATATTTCTCTTGCGATTTACAATGTCGTTTTTCGTGTTAATTCAAAATCAGTTTTACTGGCCCTAAAACATTGGGACTCTAAACTGAGAAATGATGTTATTTTTTAAATCAAGTTCCTTGTGCATTCTCTTGTTTCTAAGGTGTTGGGATAACATTTTGCTGGGAACCATCACACTGCGGTCTTTACTGGAACGAATTGGCAGATTCTCTGGCAAAACGTGGTGCTTCAGAATGTACAAGTGACATAATGATTAATAGTATAGGTCTGCGTTTATCTTCATTTGAAATTATTTCATTTCTTGCAAACTCTGTATATTCAACATTGTTTTTAGATTTCACTTAAATCGTTTGTGTTGCCCACGAAATATAGAAATTAAAATTCATAAATTATGTCTAAATGCTTGGAAAAATAAATATTCAAAACAATTTTCTGCACTTGTTCTGCTATTATATCAGTCCATCATATATTGTTTGATTGCCCTGGGCTCATTGCCTCGTATAAATGCAAAGGGATAGATCTAAGGGAAAAAAATACGGAAATTTCCAAAGTGTTCTGTATGATTCCCAGTCGCATGTCCTAGTATCAGTCGCAGAAAGTATTTGCCAGTCACCAGTAGGTCAGTTACTATAAATGAAATTGTATAAACTTATCAACATCCATTATATTCTTTATCCTTTCACTTTTCCCCCTCATCCCCTTTTCAGTGCATTCTTAACATGAATGTACCGTTGTCTAAATCACCGTGTAGTGAACGGACATTAAACCAATGAGAAGAAGGAGAATGTGGTTTACTACTTCATATGGTTTCTTGTTCTTGGTATTAAAATCATTATTATTGTGGTTGTTTATTTACAGGAGCTTTTTTTATCTGATCTTATCCCTGATAATGGCGGGACTGGATGTAAAAAAGCACACGAGTGCTTAATTGTTATCCTCGAAATAAAATAATTTACCTTGCCTTGCCTTGCCTTACCTCTGTAGATGCCAGGGAGTCTTATCTCTACCGCCTGTACTCTTCTCTCCAAATCTGCAGTCAGGGTCCAGGATTCACAGGCATACAGGAGAATAAATAATTATGACAAGGGAGCTCATTAGTCTGATCTTAGAATTGAGTGAAATATTTTTTTTTATCTGTCTAAATTCAGACAAATACCCAAGCAGCAACCTCACATGTTCAATACAGGTGTGTTACAGACAGACTGCGAGTTAGGTGCCCATGTGTGCAGGTGTTTGTTAGGTTGGGGGGGGGGGGGGGGGGACAGTGGCCTGCTGCTGCTGTTGATGGTAGAAAGTTGCCCCAGAGTGGAAACAGACATGGAGAGGAGAGAAAGGAAGGGGATGTGAATTTGGCCTGCATTTAGAGAGGTTTATATGGGCAGAGCAAGAGCAAGAAAAAGCTTTACATACAGCAGCAGGTCTGCGTTGGTAGTGTGCCGTTCTGATTGGTGGTTATTTCAGGGGAAGGCGGGGCTGAAAACAGCTCCTTCAGTCACATCTTTGCCAAACAATGCACCTTCATGTCCTGAGGGGGGGGGGGGGGGGGGGGGGGGATTGCCTGGGGGTGTGCACACATGCCTTGTGTTTGTGTATGTGTTTGTAAGTCCGCATATGGCGGAGACCCTGCACTTTGGTGTGGTTTATCATAATGTCGTATATTCTCATAATTATTGTGCTCACAGCTATGTTTTTGTTGCCTACACTGTACCAGCTTTCCTTCCAACAAACTAGCTTTCTTACCTCCTGGGGGCTGTGGTGTCGCCACAAGTCCTGCCCCACACATATGGATATATTAGCAGAGGGTGCATGCATGCAGTAGGACACAGTCTTGGTGCCCTGGGGTCTATTACCGTTCAAAAGTGGGGGCAGGGCGGGGCTGAAAACGGCTCTTTTGGTCACATCTTTGGCCGAAAACGCACCTTTTTGTCTTCAGGGTGTTGAGTATGTGTGGGTGCACGTGAGCGCGCTTGTATTTGTGTGTGCGTTTGTTTGTAAGCCCGCAAGTGGTGGGGACCCTGTACTTTGGTGTGGTGCATCATATTGTTGTATATTGTCATTATCATTGTGGGCACCCCTACGTTTTTGTTGCCTACACTGTACCAGTTTCCCTCCGACAAACTAGCTTTCTTACCTCCTGGGGGCTGTGGTGTCTCCACCAATCTGGTGCTACACATATCCAAGATGGTGGGAGAGGGTTTATGCTTGCAGTACAACACTGTCCTGGTGCCATGGGCTCTCTAACTGTCCCAAAGTGGGGTAAGAACAGGGTGAGAATCGGCTCTTTCGGCCACAGCTTTGCCCAGAAACGCACTTTGTCTCGTAAGGCCTCAGGTCATCTGTCTGTCTGTCTGTCTGTCTGTTTGTCTCTTTCTCTGTCTGTCTGTCTGTCTGTCTCTTTCTCTGTCTCTCTCCCTCCTCCCTCCCTCTCTCTGTGCCTCTTTGTCTCTCTTTGTCTCTGTCTATGCTCTCTCCCCCCCTCTGTCTCTGTCTCTGTCTGTCTGTCTGTCTGTCTCTGTCTGTCTGTCTGTCTGTCTGTCTGTCTGTCTGTCTGTCTGTCTGTCTGTCTCTCTCTCTCTCTCTCTCTCTCTCTCTCTCTCTCTCTCTCTCTCTCTCTCTCTCTCTCTCTCTCTCTCTCTCTCTCTCTCTCTCTCTCTCTCTCTCTCTCTCTCTCTTTTTGGGGACTCTCTCCCCACCTCCTACATCGGAATTGACCGCCACTAATATTCAATACTCAGTTCCCACATCTAACCCCTTCACTGTTCTCTCTGCCCATGAAAATCAAGTAACAACTAACTCTAACAATCCCATAAAAGAAATGACCATTAACCCACGAAATAAATATTCCAATGCAAAACCGTCCCCACTCGAAACTCTTTCTGTTATGTTTATTCCTGATAAATCTACCATGCTCCTCATTGGAGACTCTGTCATTCGTTTTATTAATCCAAAAAGATTAGCCCCCCGCTACGAAGATCTCTTCAAAATATGTATCCCTGGAATGAGTGTGGAAGACCTTAAAATCTGGCTGAAATCAATTCCAGCAAACCCAAATCTAAAACATGTTATAATTCATGTTGGTGTAAACTCCTGTCCCGCTGGTCCTGTACCTCTAGACACATGGGCTGAGGTCATCGAAATGTGTCAGGCCAGATTTCCTCGGGCACTGGTGGCTTTCAGCTCCATCCTGCCTGCCAGAGGAAATCACCATTTTAATAACAGCATCCTACCATCTAATAAGAATTTGGAAATGGCTTGCAATAGATCACATGTAACCTTCCTTAATCACTACAACACTTTTGCCTCAAACGCAAATCTTTATAACAATCTTACACACCCCAATACTAAAGGAACTGCCCGTCTAGCAGAAAACATCAAAGCATTATGGCAGGCACGTCCCTCTTCTGATGAACGACTCTCAGGACGACATCAGAGAGTTAGTTCAAGGACTTTCCCAGCGCAGAATTATTACCCCAGAGCTTTTGAACATAAGCCAGATCCTCGTGACTGGTCAAGAAACACTGGCCCAGGAAATCGTTTTAAAGATGACTGGCCAGCTCAGGGTCCTCCTCCTCCTCCGTCCACTCAGTCTTGCCTGCACTTTCCTCCTCTCCCTTCAGTATCTAATCCAAGCATAGTTCTAGAGGCACCCCACCCACTTCAGACTCCTCAAACTCACCCACAAATGCAGGAAGCATCAGCCCCGTCTGTCCATCCCCCAAACAACCTCAATTTAGAAAACATCACCCCCTGTTTACCCCCAACGAATGGTATGGATCAGTGGCGTCGCTCAGACCCAATCCATCCATACACAGAAAAATTATTAATCATGGCTTCCCATCTGCTACAGCAGCAACTCACACACCATGCCTATCCTGCTGCCAAATATAATTACTGACCTCCTGCCCTACCTACTGTCCCTATATTCCATGTCTTCTCCCCTGTAATGTTGATATAACCATTAAAAATCATTATGTTCAATTGCAGGTATGTGAAAGTAACGTGAAGGAAAGAGATGATTAAAGGAAATAATCTATTGATGAATGTATAAACATGAATTTTCCCCCTTTTCTTCTCTACACATTATCATTAGTTTAAATGGCTTTTAAATGCACATTGTACCCGATGTTATTGTGAGTGCATGCACATGAGTATGCAGCTCGATATATGCTGTGCCTGTGCTTGTCACTGGAAGTGTGCATGAGTGCATGCCCATGGCCATGCCTGTGTGCATGTTTGTACTGTTTAGGGCTGATACGTGCGTGTGTCCATGCGCTCGCGCGTGGTGTGTGTGTATGTGTGTGAGTGAGTGTGCGTCCGTGCGTTTGTGTGTGCGTGCGTGCGTGTACGTGTGTGTGCGTGTATGTGTGTGTATGTGTGTGTGGAATGCTCGCGCTCTTGTGTGGGCATGTGTGTTTATAGGAGTTGGACTTGTAACTGTGTGTATGTGTGTGTAATTTATATATATATATATATATATATATATATATATATATATATATATATATATATATATATATATATATATATATATATATATATATATATATATATATTGTTGTGTGTGTGTGTGTGTGTGTGTGTGTGTGTGTGTGTGTGTGTGTGTGTGTGTGTGTGTGTGCGTTGAGGGGGTTGCGATGAGTATATGTGGAATGTGAGTGCGCGCGCGCGCGCGCGTGTGTGTGTGTGTGTGTGTGTGCGTGCGTATATGTGTGTGCGTGTGTGTGCTTTGATGTCGCAACGTAGCTCTCACATGATGGTCACGTATTGGCAGGGGTGAATTATTACTTACTGTTGATAAAGACGTGTTGCGTTGTGACATTTTGCTTTTTTGTCTATTCGCAACGGGATATTGCGCATCAGTAACTTGCCCTTGTATGACCAGTGTGTCTGGTTTGACGCTTTTGATAGTTTTCATTACCTTGTTGAATTGGCTTATTACTATCAATATTACCTTTTTCAACCCCGTTACATTATTAACATTTGAAGTTTCAATTTACCTTTATCTCATTGCATTTGTTTACATTCTTGTCACCTTTATTGTGTTATCTCCCCATCCCAAATCCTTGACTAAGCCCTTGCTCCAATTTAGTATTGGCAAGAGTTTTTGTTTATATTGAAATATAACTGTGATTTGTGTATGTTGTATAGTGGTATTATTGAATATAGTTCTTAATATGCCAGGGACTCGTGACAGTTGGCCGTCAGCAGATGGTCTCAGAATAGGATTTCTAAATATCAATCATATTATTAACAAAATGTCTGATGTTTCTCATATTCTATCAAATTCACACACAAATTTTCATATATTTGGTTTTGCGGAATCCCGATTATCTGAACACATTTCTATTGATGAACTTGTTATTTCTGGTTATCAGATAATCCGCAAAGATCCTCTCCAACGAAAGGAAACAGGCTTTCTTATTTATTTACACGAAAACATCCGCTACAAACGAATTGAATCACTTAAAAATTATTGTATAGAATCAGTTTGGATTCAGATATCCTTGAAAAAAACTAAACCAATCCTTGTCGGTTTTATTTATAGAAATCCAAAAGAACTTATAGACTGGCATGACAATTTCACTTTAATGATGGAGGAAGCTTCACTACTCTCAGAAGAAATTATCCTATTAGGTGACTTCAATATAGATTTGTTAAAAACTAACCACAATTGGATACAAACTTTTAACTCCTTTCATCTGACACAGTTAATTGATAAACCTACAAGAATCACTGACACATCCAAAACGCTAATTGACCACATTTATTCAACTTCACCAAATCATATAATAGAAGTATGTCGCCCTGCCCTTGGATGCAGTGACCACCCTCCAGTGTGCTTAACATGGTCAAAAAAAGGTATAAAGATTCCTAAGAACAGTCATAAGATCAATAAATATAGATGCTTATCTTCTTTTGACAAAAATGCATTTTTATTAGATTTACTAAATTCTTCTTTATCTTTGGTCTATCAGTTTACCAGCCCTGATGAAGCATTTGAGGTATGGTACCACAGTTTTCTCAATATCTACAATGCGCATGCACCCATTAAAAGTAAGCGCGTCAAGAGCAATCCAAAAGTACCATGGATAACTGAGGAGTTAGAAAATGCCATTAAATTAAGAAATCAACTATCAGTCACAGGAACCAGGGAAGAATATAAAGAACAGCAAAATATAGTAAACAATATGAAACGCTTAAGTAAAAAAAAGTACTTCCAACAGCTCGTATACTCTAAGTCAGACAATAAATCTGTTTGGAAAGCAATTAACTATTTGACAAATAAAAAGGTAACATCTCAAAGTTCATCGCTCAAAGATATTTTCGTTGACGATATTAATGCCCATTTCTGCAATATTTCCTCTTCTATAGTACCAATAGACAGATCACATCTTAACAAGCTAGAAACATTAAAAATTTACTGCAGATCTAAAAACATTTTATCAAATTTAGATATCCCTCTTATGTGTATTAATGATGTTTGCAATTCCCTTACTCATTTGAAACAGACAAATACGAAAGGTCTTGATGGCATTGATGGTAAAATTCTAAAAATAGCTGCTCCCGTTATTGCAGAATCTCTTACATACATTTATAATTTATGCATTTCTGCTAACACCATTCCTAAAGCTTTTAAAACTGCCAAAGTTATACCTATCTTTAAATCTGGTGACCGTTCAGATCCCTCCAATTATAGACCAATCTCTATTCTATCCATATTATCAAAACCTTTAGAGAATCACATCAATAAACATATTCTCCACCACTTAAACCGATATAATTTGTTCCATCCCAATCAATCTGGTTTCAGAACTAACCATTCCTGTCAAACTGCTTTAACAAGCTTAGTTGATCAATGGCTTACTAATATCAAAAATATCAAAATCACTGGAGTTATTATAGTAGACTTTGCTAAGGCGTTCGATGTGATTGACCACACTCTGTTACTAAAAAAACTTAAAATCTATGGTCTGTCAGATAGTACTGTCAAACTCATGTTATCATTTCTTTCTGAAAGAAAACAAGTCGTTTCTGATAAAGGTAAGACATCAGCAGTACTATCCAATAACTATGGCGTTCCCCAGGGATCTGTTTTAGGGCCTATTCTTTTTTCTATATATATAAATGACTTACCCTTATCTCTAAACACACAGTGCGAGTTATTTGCAGATGATACAACTATCCATACCAATCATTCTCAATTGAATGAAGTTACATCTGCTCTGCAAGAAAGTATTCACCGCCTGCTTCTTCGATGGTCAGAGTTAAATCACATGAGTCTTCATCCCAAAAAAACTAAGTACTTAATTATAACAACTCGACAAAAGCGACAAAATCTTCCAAACTATTCTACGGCTATCTATATTAATAACAACAAAATTGATGAAGTAGACCATCATAAAATTCTCGGAATTACAATTGACAATAACCTTTCTTGGATGTACCATATCTCTGCATTATGCAAAAAAGTATCATAATGTGTACACCAGTTATCTAAAATAAAGCATTTCTTAGACCTAAACGCTTGGAAAATGTTTTTCAATGCATATATTATATCCCATATGAGTTATGCTTCAACGATTTGGGATTCGGCTAGCGCAAATGTTCTCAAGCCATTGTTCAGTGTGCATAGACGAGCTTTAAAACTTGTTCTTTTAAAATCTTCATCATTAACCATTTCTGACTATAAAGCACTTGACATTCTTCCATTAAAATCCAAGCTTAAGCATAATAAGGCAGTGTTTATGTATAAAATCATGTCTGGTTTAGCTCCCCCCTTACTTCAAAACAGATTCACGATCAATGTCAATCGTCATGCCAATAAGATAATGGTGCCACTTCCAAGAATTGACTTATTTAAATCCACTCTCACATACTCTGGTGGAACACTGTGGAATGAGATATCAACCCTCAACCTTCACAAAGCTTGCAGTGTTTCTGTTTTTAAAAAAGTCTATCACGTACATCTTATGGACAATATATCACTATTTTGATGAAATGGATTTTATTTTGTAACACCATTGATAACTAATTCCATGTAATTTCAATCATGTGTAAGCATTATGTCAACTCTTGACCACCACCCCCCAATACTTTTGTCCCCTCTTATTCTTGCCTCCTTCTCTTTCTCTCCCCCCACCCTCCCCGCTCTACACCCCTCTCGCTCCAGGGTTGTCTTTTGTCTCTCTCTGTCTTCCTGCCTATCTCTCTGTCTGTTCTACTGGCTCCCTGTCTGGTTTTTTTTTTCTTTTTTTTCTGTTGTCTGTCTGTCTGTCTGTCTGTCTGTCTGTCTGTCTGTCTGTCTGTCTGTCTGTCTGTCTGTCTGTCTCTCTCTCTCTCTCTCTCTCTCTCTCTCCTCTTCTCTCTCTCTCTCTCTCTCTCTCTCTCTCTCTCTCTCTCTTTTCTCTCTCTCTCTCTCTCCCCTCTCTCTCTCCCATTCTTCTTCCCCCCTTCCCCACCCCTTCTCTCTTTCCCCCACCATTATGTCTGTCTCTTGTGTAAAGCGTTTCTATTTCACTGAACTGTCTAGGTGCACATTATATCTCAGATTTATGATGAAACCTTTGCATAATCTTGTGTATGTTATGATTTTGCTCACTTAACATAAGTAGGTACTAACTTGCATAATTGTAGTTCTTATTGTTTCCCTGATCCTTCTTTTTCTCTCCTTCCACCTCCTCTTGCTCCTCCTCTCTCTCTTTCCTTCTATTCTGTTTTTCTCTTTTCTTTGTCCATTTCTTCTTACCCTCTTCAGGAGCTGAAAAAGATAATAACAGCCCGCACCTTATTCCTCTCACTCACTCCCTCTCTCTCTTTTTAAATGTTATAGCTTTATACTCATTATGCTCAAATCATACGATTGGTTGATTTATTCACAAATTTTTATTTTCATAGCTTTATAATTGAATTACGCGTTTGGATTGATTGGTTGATTGATTCACTTTTTTATTTTTTTTATTTTTTTATTATTTTATGAGGGCTGGATGAAAACAAGCCACCATTGTGCTTAATCTTTTCCCTCAATAAAAATGTTCATTCATTCAAAAATGTTCATTCATTCTCTCTCTCTCTCTCTCTCTCTCTCTCTCTCTCTCTCTCTCTCTCTCTCTCTCTCTCTCTCTCTCTCTCTCTCTCTCTCTCTCTCTCTCTCTCTCTCTCTCTCTCTCTCTCTCTCTCTCCTATATTGATTTTAATGAAAGAAGAAAAAAATGTATCACCTTATTCTCTCGTATAACAAACATCTTTTACCAGAGAATCTTTTTTTTTTTCAATATGTAGAACTAGAAAGATAAAGAGTGTTAGTAATGATATTATCGGTCAGCGTACAGTATCTGGCTTAAAATTTACTGTGTAGTCTTCCCCCTACCCCTCTCTCTCTTTATATTTGTCCTATTTAATAATCAGGTGTGTGTCGATTGTAGTGGATTCTGTGTAAACTTTTTCATTAATAATCTCTACAAGTAAGCTCAATAACTATGTCCATCTTGAATACCTTGTGTTCGGTTCTACGAATAATCTAAAATCCAGGCACGTATTTCCTTTAAAATGAAGTTTATTGATGACATGCGCGCGAACCTGCACGTGCGCGTGCATGTGTGTGTATATGTGTGTGTATCTGTTAGGTCGGTTGTTTTGTTGTTATTTTCTCATCATGTCCTTGCAGTGGGCTTGAGGAAGCTTGGTGGCGCCCATCTCCTCTCCAAGACTCCTACTGGTGGGTAAGAATGCACCAGCCCCTCACAACGTTTCGCCCGCCAGTAGAAGCGGTTACCGGGGTGTGGGTGGGTTAAGGACCCGGACCCAGAAGTGAGAGTTGAGTGCCAAGTGAGGACCAGTGCTCCCGTCCATCCCGAAGGATGCTACTGCCAGGTTTACAAAGGTACCACCTCTCCTTAAGCACCCCATACACGCCCCATACACTCTCCTACGTCCTTTGGGACATGGGACTGAGTGAGTGAGTGAGTGAGTGAGTGTTGTTGTTGTTTTGCTTTGAACTTTGTTTTTGTTTCTGTCTTTTTTTTGTCTCCCCTCTTATGAAAATGTCATGATTTACATCATTTACTTTGTTGATATATCGTGTATCAATTCTTAGGATGTTTTTTTCCCTGTTTTTTTCTAGTTTTATTTTATTTTATTCTTTATATTTTTCTATAACATAGAGTATGCATGTAAAATGGATGATATTGTAACCTGTTATAATTGCTTGATCTGTGAGTGAGAGAGTGAGTGAGTGAGTGAGTGTGTGTGTGTGTGTGTGTGTGTGTGTGTGTGTGTGTGTGTGTGTGTGTGTGTGTGTGTGTGTGTGTGTGTGTGTGTGTGTGTGTGTTTGTGTGCGCGCGCGCGCGAGGGTGTTTGTTAGTTTGATTGTGTTGTTGTTGTTGTTGTTGCTGCTGTTGTTTGTTTTTTTGTTTGTTAGGTTTTTGTGGTTGTTTTCTTTTTCTTCTTCTTGTTTTCTTTATCCCCGTTTTTCAAAATGTTATCTCTTATGTAACTTATCTTAATGATAGATGGTGGTGGATTGATGTTTCATGTCATTTAACCTATCATATTCTCATGTTTACTCTTCAGCTATTGCGCTTTTTATTATTCAAATCAAAATCATCATTGATTCTTACTTCTTATTTTCGTTTCTGAATGTGTGCCTTTTCATATCATTACCTTATTATTGTATCTCTGTCATTTTTTTTACCTGTCGTTTGATACTTATGGTTTCTTGCTCTTGATATTTGGATCATTATAATTGTTCTTGTTTAACAGAGGTTATCTTTTTATCTTGATGTTATCCATGAAAAGGGCGGGGACTGGATGTAAAAAAGCACACGAGTGCTTATCTATTATCCTCGAATAAAAGAATTTTCCTTGCCTTGCCTTGCCTTGCCTTGCCTTGCCTTGCCTTGCCTTGCCTTGCCTTCTCTCTCTCTCTCTCTCCTCTCTCTCTCTCTCTCTCTCTCTCTCTCTCTCTCTCTCTCTCCTCTCTCTCTCTCTCTCTCTCTCTCTCTCTCTCTGTCTGTCTGTCTGTCTGTCTGTCTGTCTGTCTGTCTGTCTGTCTGTCTGTCTGTCTGTCTGTCTGTCTGTCTGTCTGTCTGTCTCTCTCTCTCTCTCTCTCTCTCTCTCTCTCTCTCTCTCTCTCTCTCTCTCTCTCTCTCTCTCTCTCTCTCTCTCTCTCTCTCTTCTCTCTCTCTCTCTCTCTCTCTCCTGCGTGTGTGTATCTTGTCTTTGTGTGTGTGTGTGTGTTTTGTGTGTGTTGTGTGTGTGTGTGTGTGTGTGTGTGTGTGTGTGTGTTGTGTGTGTGTGTGTGTGTGTGTGTGTTGTGTGTGTGTGTGTGTGTGTGTGTGGTGTGGTGTGTGTGTGTGTGTGTGCGTGTGTGTGACATTTAAGCAATGGAAGAAGCTAAACCCAGAAGATAAACATAATAAATGAAACACTAAGGCTTGAACAAGCACACCTTTTTAGGAATTAAGAAAGAGCACGAAACCAATGTCTCTACCTCGTATGGGAAGGGATCTATTGCAGCATGGCCCTAGTTCTCTGGCTGAGCAGGCTTCGTTCTCACTGGATGTCTCTTAGGGTCTGCTCTCCTCCTGGTGCCTTGAGGACAAATCGTATCATGGTATCAGGAGTGTGTCTGAATCTCTTAAAGCTACAGGTTTTTTGTTGTTCTTTCTCTGCTTCAGTATGTCACTCATACATCTAGGGTAAAGCAAGGGGATATTTTTAGTCCTATTCTTTTCTCTGTGTCTGTTAATAGATTAACAGACTAGGGTGGTAAGTCTATAAAAATAAAGCACGATGTTCATAAAGACAACTTTGCTTTTGATTGTTTCCTCGTCATCTGTGACGTGCTTGTCCTTCTGTTCCCACGCCGCTCATTCCAGTCTCTCTGTCGCAGCCACACCCAGATATGTCTGTCCCATTCTGGGGTCAGAAGTCCACAGGGAGGCCATCAAGATCAGAGCGTCATGAGGCCACCAGCCACTGGGGCCCTGCACTGCTGCTTGGTCACTTTGGTGGTTTTTCAGGGCTGCCTGTTGTGAGCTAACCTACCTTGTGCAGGACACCACCTACTGAGCTCCCTTTTAATGACAGCATCAGCTCAGTCACAGATCCAGACTGAGTGAGACACCCCTCCTGGTGTGGCCACCACCACAATGTCTCTCCAACTACCTTCTCTATCAACCTTCAACCCTGAAGGCTTTGACACAAACTCACCACAGGCACAGAAGAGTCTGAGCAAACAGACACTGAGGTCCCCATGAGACCAGAGCGACAGGAGCCACCAAATCAGATACGAAACCTAAGGGAATTATTTTGTGCTCAGAGAATCCGAATGCAAAGGGTTAAAGAACTTAGAAAAGGCATGCTGCTTCACTTCAGTTGAAAATCAATATGAGTAAAGGTCAGATAGGGTGTTTCAGATAGGGGGATGTATCAATGACAAAGAAGAAGTAAAGTTCAGATAGTAAAAGTCAGAGAGTAAAGGTCATATAGTAAAGGTCAGATAAGGGTGTTCAGATGGGGGGATGTATCAATGACGAAGAAGAAGTAAAGTTCAAATAGTAAAGGTCAGATAGTAAAGGTCAGATAGCAAAGGTCAGGTAGTAAAGGTCAAATAGTAAAGGTCAGATAGTAAAGGTCAGATAGGGGTGTTCAGATAGGGAGATGTATCAATGACAAAGAAGAAGTAAAGGTCAGATAATAAAGGTTAGATAGTAAAGGTCAGATAGTAGAGGTCAGATAGTAAAGGTCAGATAGTAAAGGTTAGATAGTAAAGGTCAGTTAGTAAAGGTCAGATAGTAAAGGTCAGTTAGTAAAAGTCAGATAGTAAAAGTCAGATAGTGTTGTTCAGTTACGGGGATGTATTGGTGACTAGGAACAAGGCTTTAAGTATGTGTGTGTGTGTTTTATCTATCTTATTTAGTTTATTCTTTTATATCGAGCTTAATGGGATAAGCACTCATATGCTTTTTTTCGTCCTGCCCCTGTGTGTATGCAGTTGTGTAAATCTTGTCATTTGTTCCCACCGGCACACAATGGCCTACTCTTACGAAAAGCGTTCTGCGTGCGTTCGCACAGGGCCTCAGTTTACAGTCTCATCCGAAAGACTTTTGGGGAGGATGGAGTCAGCACTGATGTTAACCCTCCAACGGGAATCGAACTCGGGTCGTCAAATTGCCAGCGCAATGTTCTGACCTCTAGCCTATCCGTCCCCCGTGTGTGTGTGGTGTGTGTGTGTGTGTGTGTGTGTGTGTGGCGTGCGTGCGTGCGTGCGTGCGTGCGTGCGTGCGTGCGTGCGTGCGTGCGTGGTGCGTGTGTGTGGTGTGTGTGTGTGTATGTGTGTGTGTGTGTGTGTGTGTGTGTGTGTGTGTGTGTGTGTGTGTGTGTGTGGTGTTGTGTTTGAGTGTGTGTGGTGTATGTGTGTGTGTGTGTGGTGGGGGGGGGGGGGTAATTTTGTTTATTTTTTATCTATTTTAATATTTTATATCGAGGATAATAGAATAAGCACTCATCTGTTTTTTTGATCTGGTCCTCGTGTTAATGTAGTTGTGTAAATATTGTCATCTGTTCCCACCGGCACACAATGGCCTACTCTTACGAAAAGGGGAACAGGCTTTAACGTGTGCACAAGATGTTTTTTTTTCATCTGGTCCTCGTATTAATGTAGTTGTGTAAATATTGTCATCTGTTCCCACCGGCACACAATGGCCTACTCTTACGAAAAGGGGAACAGGCTTTAACGTGTGCACAAGATGTTCTGCGTGCGTTTGCACACGGGGCCTCGGTTTACAGTCTCATCCGACAGTCTTGGGGAGAGTGGAGTCAGCATTGATGTTAACTCCAGCAGAAAAATCCCCTCCACCGGTAATCGAACTCGGTTGTCAAATTGCCAGTGCAATGCTCTGACCACTATGCTGTCTGTCGCCCGTGGAGATCACTAGGCCACTGTGTGTGTGTGTGGTGTGTGTGTGTGTGTGTGTGTGTGTGTGTGTGTGTGTGTGTGGTGTGTGTGTGTGTGTGTGTGTGTGTGTGTGTGTGTGTGTGTGTGATGAATATTCTGGGCACTATCAAGCATTCATTCCTGATTGTCTCTCTTACTATTGTTTCTCTCCCAAAGCTACAATCACAGCTATGGATGATCAGATCTTCATGCCCATTACAAATTGAACCCTCATACAATCAAACAACACAGAAACCAGTTTTGGATAAAATGACCTTTATTTGAAGAATAGAAATATATTATTAGTAACAAAACGTCATACATATCAGGAAATTACAGTGGACAGAGTATAAAAAATACTAAGATCTGTACAAATATTGTAACTTATATCTGTATTTTTTTTAAAACAACAAAATATTATTGAAAGTTAAAATATAAGACTGACAAACGTCTAACTCACTTTCAGGTGTCATAATAAACCATGTAACTGCTTTGTTAAAGCATAAATC
Organism: Stramonita haemastoma; assembly: GCA_030674155.1. Classification (NCBI taxonomy): domain Eukaryota; kingdom Metazoa; phylum Mollusca; class Gastropoda; order Neogastropoda; family Muricidae; genus Stramonita; species Stramonita haemastoma. Next base: position 4,391,747 of record CM060346.1, read on the forward strand.
CAAATTCAGCACGTTTAGAAAGCTTCTTACCAACACCAGAAGATTATGGCTCACTGTTACTACAGAGAATAAGCTTCTGAACAACTTTTAAAGTGAATATCAGTTAGCAATGCATTGTGCAAATACCAAAATTGGAATCTTATATATGCATCTGTCTAAGGTTGTGTGATTCAAAAATTGAAATAGCAGATGAAATAGTTTATGAAACTGATGCAGTGGGCGTTGCTGTCCTGATATGTTTGTTTCAATGAAAACAATGTGCATGCAGTATTGTAAATCTTGTCATCTGTTCCCACCAGCACACGATGGCCTACTCTTACGAAAAGCGGAACAGGATTTAACGTGTGCGCAAAATGTCCTGCTTGTGTTTGCACACGGGGCCTTTGTTTACAGTCTCATCCGAAGGACTTTTGGGGAGAGTGGAGTCAGCACTGATGTTAACTCCAGGGGAACAATCGCCTCAAACAGGAATCGAACCCGGGTTGTCAAATTGCCGGTGCAATGTTCTGACCACTCGGCTATCCCGTCCCCCTTGTGCCCTCCCTCCTTCCCTCCCTCAGATCTGTTGTCATCCTGTAGCCAGTGGTTGAGGGGAAACAACTGTTGTCAGTTTGCCTTACTTTTGTTCTAGGATTATCTCCCTTACTGAAATTGCTAAATTATCAAGGAAAAAATCCGAAAAAAATATCCTTTCTTTGACTGATTGATTGATTGACTTGTTAAATGATTGGTTGGTTGCTTGATTGACTGGTTGATTGATTGATTTGTTGACTCATATATAATGATTTGGTTGATGATCTTTATACCCAAGGGTAACAGATAGGCATTGACTACATTTATTCATCCAGCCCTTGCCCTGGGTAGACTGTCTTTATGATCACAACTAATAATTTCAAGGGAGAGATAGAGAAGGGGATATTATCAGTAAAATGATCAACTCTAATTAACTTGTCAATTTGAATCTGACATCAATTAAAACCAAGTCAATTAAAAAAAAAACTGACACCAACAACAACCCAAAACAAAAAGCCTGTGTTGCAAAAAATAAGACTGCTCTGTGTGTGTGTGTGTGTGTGTGTGTGTGTGTGTGTGTGTGTGTGTGTGTGTGTGTGTGTGTGTGTGTGTGTGTGTGTGTCCGCGCGGGCACGTGGGTGCGTGCGTGTGCCTTTTTTCATCCAGTCCCCGTGTGTATGCAGTTGTATAAACATTGTCATCTGTTCCCACCGGCACACAATGGCCTACTCTTACAAAAAGCGGAACAGGATTTAACGTGTGTGCAAGATGTTCTGCATGCGTTCGCACACGGGG
>CM060346.1:4400554-4408054 GCA_030674155.1 Stramonita haemastoma
ATTTATCAATTCTGGCTGGCTCCTATCCAGAGTTAGCCGCCGCTGTAGTCTACTGGTTTCAGTGTTGGACTCGTAATCTAAAGGTTGCCGGTTCGATCCCAGCTTTTGGCTATGGCGTTGTGCCCATGGAAAAGGCACTTTACAGCTATTTTCTCACCCCACCCAGGTGTAAAAGGGGTGTACCAACCTTGTGTTGGGGGTTAACCCTGTGATAGACTGGCGTCCTATCCAGGGGGGAGTCTATGACTCTCAGTCGCTTTTTATTAACCTATCCAAAGTGTGCTGTGGGCTCAGTGGGAAGACTGGGACCACACAATCGAGCTTCATCCACTTTAGGGATGCGAATTTGAGAATGTTGCTCAAATTACCTGACCAACACTGTATATGTCCCTATCTTTCAGGCCAGGTTGACGCTGGGATCTTTGATGATAGTAAGCGTAGAGTAACAGCCCTGTCCAGTAGTCTCAAAGAGGATGCACTTCCATAGCAGCAGCATTACATCATCATCATCACACCAATGATTAACATGCCATAATAAAAATGCCTCTGATTCTGTAGCCCCCGTTGCTCTGGTCTCATGGTGACCTCAGATTGAGATTTGGGGTGTTGGTCATTGGAGAGACATTGTAGTGGTCACCACCTCAGGTGGGTGACTCACTCAGTCTAGTTCCGCGAGTAAGTTAATACTATCGTTAGTAGGGGGCTTAGTAGGTGGTGTCCTGCATATGTTAGCTCATAACAGGCACCACTGAACACCACCAAAGTGACCCAACAGCAGTGCAGGGCTCCTCTGGCTGGTGGCCCTACTGGAAACTAATATTGATGGGCTCCCTGTAGACTCCAAACTCTGAGGATAAGACATAACGAATCTGGGTATGGCTGGGGTAGGGAGATTGAAAGGAGTGGCATGAGAACAGCAAGACAGGAACGTCACAGAAGATGAGGCAGCAATCCCTTCCCCCCCCAAAAAAAAAAAAAAAAAAAAAAGCCTGATAGACAAACTGAGAGAAGTAATACAAGAACAAACATAATGACAATAACAGCTATCCATGAACATTTTTGTGAAGCCTCTAAAAGAGGAAACAAAATATTCTAGCTTTTTCTTAAGTTCTTTTGCTCCCACCTCGACCAAACTCAATGTTTTTTTTTGTTTTTTTTAAATAGTGCAGCACATGCTTTCTGTTCATTGTCATAGAACACTGAGCACACCCATGGCTCTACAGATGTCTGAGCACAGTTCAGAATACTTTGAGAGCTGGGTGAGTGATCCACTGTTAGTTTGTGAATGAATGTCATTGTGAAGATATGGACAAGGTAATTCTTTATTTCTTTCCTGTCTTTGTCTTTGATTTGCACAAGTAGTTTTCTTCAAGCATGTGTATGTTCTAGTCATTTTTGATGCCCTGTACTATACTATCTGCCTTGTGTGTGTGTGTGTGTGTGTGTGTGTGTGTGTGTGTGTGTGTGTGTGTGTGTGTGTGTGTGTGTGTGTGTGTGGAAGTGGTAGAGGAAGAAAGGTGAAGAGAAGATACTTCACATTCCCATCTAGTCTGTATGTTAAGTATGTCAAGTTTGATAAGAAAACTTTAAAGAAAAACAATCTATTATTGAGTTGGTTTTCAACTAATCAAAAAGACTCTCTCTCTCTCTCTCTCTCTCTCTCTCTCTCTCTCTCTCTCTCTCTCTCTCTCTCTCTCTCTCTCTCTCTCTCTCTCTCTCTCTCTCTCTCTCTCTCTCTGTGTGTGTGTGTGTGTGTGTGTGTGTGTGTGTGTGTGTGTGTGTGTGTTGTGTGTCTGTTGTGTGTGTGTGTGTGTGTGTGTGTGTGTGTGTGTGTGTGTGTGTGTGTGTGTGTGGTTGTGTATGGGTATGTCCAGGTGTGGGTGGATGTGTGTGGGTGTTAAATTCAAAGTCAAAGTCAAACATTTATTTCCAGATGGTACACTGAGTTGTTGTTGATGTTGTTGTTGTTCCCCAGCTTAACACTCTGGGGGGTCACCCAGGATGTGTACTCTGACTCACTAATCCCACCTGGGAATCACTGTGAGATTGAAATTGCACACTGAATGAGAAGTTTGCATGTATGACTATTTTCAAGTACCTTACAATATAGGCAGCAATACTCAGACTTCAGAGGATTTATTTTCCTGTGAAGGAGAGTGCAGGTTGTTCTGTTAAGAGCTTGTCATGGCTGAAGGCAATCTCAACACATTTTACAACATCACATTTTCGTGTAGGCCTTGGCAATGAGCTGGCATCAATAACTGACACAACTTAAGCAGCTCAATTGCTTTTTTTTCATCAAGCCATCCATCTAAGAAAATATATATATATATATATATATATATATATATATATATATATATATATATATATATATATATATATATATATATATATATATATGCATATTTGAAAAAGGAAAAACCTTAAGAAGATATGTTGGAGGTGGGCATGTGTGTGTAGAGTCAAAAACTGAAACACATGAGTATGAGTGTTTGAATTTTGAAAAAAAAAAAAAAATTGAAAATGGTTATCCCGACTCCCATCTAACGTTGCTACTTGCATATATGTATAAAAAAAAACAGACTTTTACACATTACATATTAAACCAGTTGTTATTGCATTTGTCCACCGAAGTTGTCTTATTTATTGTAGTTTGAATATTTCCAAGTCTTTCAAAGAATTTTCTTTAATTAATGACAGGCAGTAGTTGTTGATATAGAGATGCAGTGAAATGAAGTGAGGGGGGGGGGGGGGGGGGGGGGGGGCGGGGCATAGGGCACAAATTCAATAATTATCATTCTGTCCAGGGTGTTAAGTTTAGCATGCCTCTTCCTTTCACCTAGTCCAAGTGTGGTCAGTTCCTGCTATAATTAGCACCAACTGGCCCCAGCTGGGTTGAGAAGGGATGAAATAAATAGCAGTTGAAAGGCACTGAATGTGGTGGAAACTGACTGCTGTGGGGTAGAGACAGTGTGTCATAGCCACAAATTCAATATTATTCTGTCCAGGGTGCTAAGTTTAGCATGCCCCTTCCTTTCACCTAGCCAAATGTGGTCAGTAGGCAGAATGGGGTGACAACTGACTGCTGTGGGATAGAGATAGTGTGTGTGGTTGTGTGTGTGTGTGTGTGTGTGTGTGTGTGTGTGTGTGTGTGTGTGTGTGTGTGTGTGTAAGGGGGGGGGGGGGGGGCATGGTGAGTTATTGACATGTTACATCATCTGTAGCAGTTGTTGATATCTTTCCAAACACACAAAGGGGCAGGCTGTGAAATGTACCACCTTTTATGAACATTTCCTTGCTGAAGATACACAGAAAAAAAAAATCCATTTTGCTTGTAAGTGTTGCTAATATTCATTGTTTACTGCTTTCTCATCTGAAGATTTATCTAAGTTAAAAGGAAGCACTTACATGTGGACAAAAAGACAAAAAGATTCACAAGTGTTCTACTAATTGCCATAAATGCTTTAGCATTTAGTGATAAACCTTAAAAGAGGGAAAGAAAAAACCTCAACTCCTTAAATGTTACATGTGCTCAGACAAACACATAGCACTTAGAAGAACTGTAACATGTATAGAACAAAACACAGTTGTCACTTGATTCTAGAAACTTTCATGACCTGTTGTTGCTGTTGCTGTTGTTGTTGTAGCTGTTGCTGCAGATGACTTCAGTTCTCCAAAATGACCCAGGGCAACCCAGCAAAGCTAACATGAAGACAGATGACTCTTCAGCACAGACCAATACACCTGTAAACACAGATGCTGTGACTGAAAATGAACATGCTGAAGACCTGCCTGAGACAAGTAGATTCTCAAAACAAACAACTGAAGGCTATCAGAACATTCAGTGCAAACAGGAAGCCACTGGATACTGGTGCATTGAAGAAGAGGATAATGTAAATGTTTACACTGCCTGTACTTGTAACTGTAACAACACTGCAGATATTCATGATACAAAAGATGGTGTAAATGGTGCTGCTGAATATGGGATCCTTGGTACAGGTGTTTCTTTCCCAGGTGAAGTCAAACTTATCAAGGACATGTGTGACTTCACTGTATGTGTTCACAAATCCCTGTTATCTGCTGGTGTTATGGACAGGTGTGGTGTTGAAGAGCTGAAGAATAATATAGAGACATTCTTACAGATTACAAATGAAATAAGGAAAGACATATCCAGACACAACAGAACTGAGTATGATCACATCACAAAAGACAACTGTGACATACCAGAAAGGAAGGCAGCAGGAATTGTACAAACTGAAGACAATCAATGCACATGCATAAAGTGTGGTGAGGTTTTCACAGGAAAAAATCCACACAAGTGCACATATTGTCATATGAAGTTTACCACAAAACAGGCTTTAACTCACCACATTAGAACCCACACAGGAGAAAAGCCACATAAGTGCACATATTGTCATATAAAGTTTACTCAGAAACAGGCTTTAAACCGCCACATTAGAACCCACACAGGAGAAAAGCCACACAAGTGCACATATTGTCATTTGAAGTTTATCCAGAAACATCAATTAACTCACCACATTAGAACCCACACAGGAGAAAAGCCACACAAATGCACATATTGTCATATGAAGTTTACCACAAAACAGGCTTTAAATCGCCACATTAGAACCCACACAGGAGAAAAGCCACACAACTGCAAATATTGTCATATGAAGTTTATCACGAAACAACATTTAACTCGCCACATAAGAACCCACACAGGAGAAAAGCCACACAAGTGCACATATTGTCATATAAAGTTTATCACGAAACAACATTTAACTCGCCACATAAGAACCCACACAGGAGAAAAGCCACACAAGTGCATATATTGTCATATGAAGTTTATCACGAAACAGGATTTAACTCGCCACATAAGAACCCACACAGGAGAAAAACCATACACTTGTACCTTTTGTGGAAAGAAGTTCACCCAAAAAGGAAATTTAAAAACACACACTCTACTTCACACAAAACACTGACCACAGTAATGCCCACACTATTCCCAGGAATCTGCAAGCCTTGTTATTTATACCTAAGAGGATGCTACAAAATCATTCAATTTGGAAATGCTTTTAATTTATATGTTTGACATTGAATTATAATGATGCCTAAGGAATGAGATGAATATGTGTTATTTGTTGCATGTAAGATTATGATGATTTGTTGCCAACCTTTAAAACTGATGCAACATTTAAAAAGTTGTGCTTGTAAAAACTTATGTTTTGACATCTCAATCTATTTCACCTGCTGTTTCAGCTGTGTAAGTCAAACAGCCTTGGACAAATGCAAACATCAAAATCCAGGGAGGGGGTAGGGGGCTGCAGTGTAATGCTAATATCACAGAACACAAATTCAATAACACTCAGTCCAGTATGCTACATTTAGAGTGCCCCTTCTGTTTACCTAGTCCAAGTGTGATCAGTTCCTGCTATAATTAGCACCAGCTGACTCCATCTGGGTTGGGATAGGTCGAAACAATTAGCCGCTGAGAGGAGCAGAAAATGGGGGAAACTGACTGTTGTTAATAGTATTTCATTTTATATGTTTGCTCAGAAGCTCATTCACGGTAGAAATAATAAGTCATATTCTTCTTGAGGAAGGAAGGTGGCAGGATGGTTAAGACGTTCGCCTGCCAACAAGTAAATTGTGTGGTTCTGGGTTCCTACCCAGCCTTGCCCTTTCTTCCCAGTTTGACGAAAAAAGAACTGAATATCAAAGTCATTCGGATAAGACTATAAACCAAGGCCCCATAAGCGAACACATGCAGAACATCTTGTGCACATGTTAAAACCCTGTTCCGCCTTTGGGAAGAGCAAGCCATCATGTGCCGGTAGGAGTGGATGAAAATATGATAAAAAAAACACCAAGCTTTCAAACTGCAGTTAGATTTTAGAAGCTATGCTAGTTCAAACCCAATGTTTTAATTGCGCTTTTCACAGAATTTTCTTGATGTGTACACATTTTTCTTGTAGCGTTTTTACTTCTGTTTTACTAATAAAGGATATTCTTTCAAAAACCCAGTTTGTTTGTGATGTGACTGTATGAAGGCAGGGATCTGTAATGGGCATGAAGATCTGATCGCTGATAAGTGAGTGCTTAAAATAATCATTACACTTACTTACTCTACTTACTTACTTACTTACTTACTTACTACTACTTACTCACTCACTCACTCTACTATACTCACTCACTCGCTCACTCATACACGCACGCACGCACGCACGCACGCACACACCACACACACACACACACACACACACACACACACACACACACACACACCACACACACACACACACACACACACACACACACACACACACACACACACACACACCACACGGGTTCGAAATCTATTGAGATTTTTCCTCTGGAGTTAACATTAGTGCTGACTCCACATCTCCCAAAAATCTTTCCGACGAGACTGTAAACCAAGGCCCTGTCTGTGAACACACACATAATATTTGCACATACGTTAAATAGTCTTCCGCTTTTTGTAAGAGTAGGCCATTTTGTGCAGGTGGGAACAGATTACAAGATTTACAAAACTGCATACACACGGGGTTTGGTTGTAACAAGGCATATGAGTGTTTATTCCATTATCCTAGAAAAAGAATCAATGAATAAATAAATTAATTAATAAAATGAACACTAACACGCAAACACGCGTGCGCTCGCGCACGCGCCGCGCGCACACACACACACACACACACCACAACACACACACACACACACACACACCTACACACACAAACAAACAAGCACGCACAAACGCGCTCGCACGCGCACGCACAGCACACAGACACACAGACACACAGCACACAGACACAGACACAGACACAGACACACACACACACACACACACACACACACACACACACACACACACACACACAACACACACACGTACGAACACACACACACTCACCACACACACACAACACACACAACAACACACACACACACACACACACACACACACACACACACACACACACACACACACACACAACACACACACACACACACACACACACACACACACACACAACACACGCAAGTGTGCGCGCGCATGCACGCATATATAAGTTTTTAAGCAACAATACTTTTGAAAAATCTATATGTAATTCTGTCAGATGAAACCATTCTGTTTCCTAATAGGGAGTCTCTTGTACAAAGCCCGGTTTTTGCGTTTCTTTCAAATTCTTTGATATTGTTTTCCCTATTTGCATTCTTAGGCATTACATAAATGCTTTAATACCTAACTATTTCATGAATCTCTTTCCATGTGCTGGCTATTATATTTTTATTTGCTATATGTCTTTTATTTCTCTAACGTCACTTATAGTGAACAGACGTAACATACAAGAACGAACATATACATGCACGCACGCACTCAGACACGCACACACGTATGCAAGCACAAAAGTGTGTGGAAGGTGTCCAGAGGTAACGCACCTGCCTAGAAAGCACAACACTGTTAGAATATCCTCT
>CM060346.1:4420554-4435554 GCA_030674155.1 Stramonita haemastoma
GGAAAAAAACGATAAAACTGAGGGCCGTGTGTAACACATCTTGTATTTTTGTGCACGTAAAAGAACCCACGGCAACAAGAGGGTTGTCCCTGGTAAAAATCTGAGCACATAACCCCTCTCTTGCAATCTCTCCATTGGCTGTGGTACAACAGAGATTAAACTACAAGTCAATGCCTCTGTTACAAATTTTATCCACAATACTGCACCCTCATACCTCTGTGAACGTCTTCACTTGTACACACCTTCTCGCTCCCTACGCTCGTCGGCAGATACTTTGTCCTTAAGAATATCCGATTCAACCTATTTTACCGTCGGCCGCAGCTCTTTTCTCTTTCTGGTCCATCGATCTGGAACGACCTTCCTCTCTCCCTCCGGCAAAACCTACTTATGACACTTTTAATCCATCCTCAAGACACACTTATTTCAAACCTTTAAATTTTTCTCCTTCCGCTTTCCATCTTTTACATGTCCTTGCCTTCAACATCCACCACTGCCGCGCGCGCATGCTGCGTGCGTGGCGTGCGTGCGTGCTGTGCGTGTGTATATTTGAATTAATTTGGTTAAAACTGTAAAAATTTTTGTTGATTGTGTGTTGTGTATGTCGAATGCAAGCGCTTTGATTTGTTTTTACAAGATATGTCGCTATACGAATTCCATGTGTTTTTATTATTATTATCATTATTTTTTATTATTATTATTATTTATTATTATTATTATTATTATTATTATTATTATTATTATTATTATTATTATTATTATTATTATTATTAAAATCCTGTAAATAAAGCCATCTGATTGGAAAACAAATACAGGTGCATACAGAAAAAAAGAAAAAAAAAAATATCAATGGGTGGTGCTGCATTTGTGGTGACGCGCTCTCGGGGGAGAGCAGCTCGAATTTCATGCCGAGAAATCTGCCATAACATAAAGTGGTTTAGAACACGATTTGTAAACTTGTGCAGTGATTTCCTTTAGCCTCATCCTTTTCTGTTTCACTTGAACGTGTTTGTGTGGGGATATTGTTGCCTTTTTACACTTTCACACAACTTTATGATGCGACTGAAAGAACCGTTTTCAACCATGTATTACACCAAACTTTTGCACTGTAACAGAGCCCATGGCACCAAGACAGTGTTGTATTTATGCATGCACCCTCATCTACCATCTTTGATTGTGTGGCGCCGGACTTGTGGCGGACCACAGCCCCCATTAGGTAAGACGCTAGTTTGTCACCAGCCGCCATGCGCAGTGGTCAGCGCCTTGGATTTCGAATGGAAGTCGCGGGTTCATTCCCATAAAAGTCATATGGAATTTTGTTATCTGGCCGGCTCCTACCCAGAGTGAGTGTGCTGTGGGTTCAGTGGGGAGATGGAACAATCAGTCGAGATTTCATCCACTTTACGATGTGAATATTTTTGAGAATGCTGCTTTTTTTTCTTATTTTATTTGTATACCAACTTTATTTTACAGCAGATTTTTTCTGCATGAAATTTGGGCTGCTCTCCCCGGGGAGAGCGCGTCGCCACAAGTGCAGTGCTACCCATTATATCTATCTATCTATCTATCTATCTATCTATTTATCTGTCTGTCTGTCTGTCTGTCTTGTTTTGTTGTCTGTCTGTCTGTCTGTCTTTTCTGTCTGTCTGTCGGGTCTGTCTGTCTGTCTGTCTCTCTCTCTCTCTCTCTCTCTCTTTTCTCTCTCTCTCTCTCTCTCTCTCTTTTCTCTATCTCTCTCTCTCTCTCTCTCTCTCTATATTATATATATATATGTGTGTGTGTGTGTGTGTGTGTGTGTGTGTGTGTGTGTGTGGGGTGTGTGTGTGTGTGGTGTGTGTGTGTTTATTTTTATTTTTTTTTTATTTATTCCTTTTATATTTATTTATTCTTTTATATCAAAGGATTAACAGAATAAGCAATCGTGTGCTTTTTTTCATCCGGTCCCGTGTGTATGCAGTTTTGTAAATTCTTGTCATCTTTTTCCACCGGCACACGATGGCCTACTCTTACGAAAAGCGGAACAGGATTTTAACGTGTGCGCAAGATGTTCTGCGTGCGTTCGCACACGGGGCTCGGTTTTTAAAGTCTCATCCGTGTGTGTGTGTGTGTGTGTGAGTGTGTGTGTGTGTGTGTGTGTGTGTGTGTGTGTGTGTGTGTGTGTGTGTGTGATGGTTCCGGGTAGCAAGGATAGAGGACAGGTAGAGAAAATAGAGGAACAATGCACAGCAACCAGGCAAAAGAAGACTCAGGTGAAGACAGCAGCTGGGCGTTGGTGGTTTATTCAGTCATTGCTCCTGTGCTCTACACTCTGCTGGCCCTAGGCTACTAGGCCTATTCTGCACTCATTTAGCAGTCTCCTACAGCTCTCTCCTCCAGTCTAACCCAGTCTGACTAGCCTCCCTAACACCCCTACATATATACCCGGGGTGCAGACTGCAAAGACATCGCCGCGCATCAGCAGACCATTCGGCCACTTCAAACTTAAAATGGAGGAAATTTGTGTTTCCTTACGCGGCTTCAGCGGTGATTATCTCGCTGTCCTCGCAACAAAGGTAAACATCTTATATATCAAAATAACTAAAAAAACAACACAAGCTTTAATGCATTATGCATTTTACACAATACCTATCTAACTGCGAACTAAAGGCGTTTGAAGCCTCTGAGTAGACACATTTTTAACAGGCTTACACTATTTAAATTTCGATGATAAAAACACTAAGAGTCCCGCAGAGCCTAATATTTAATGTATATAAAAGGAAGAATATAATTCACAGATTGTATAAAATATGCATATTATTAGCTAACAGTTTCTTTGAGATGAGATATTAATAATTAATCAGCGATGCGAAAACACCCTTTTATGATTTACTGCACATGGAGCTTTGCTTACGCAAGATAAAAAAGAACAACTCTAATAATACAAATTATCTATACTAACATAATCCAACCTAATGTTCATTCAGATATAAACCCGAAATATAGACCTACATAGATTGATAGTTTAATGTCTGCATTTTATAAAATTGCGTTGGATGATTCCAATTCGTTTACAACAAAGAATGGATTTAGGCTAATCATCGTGTTTCAAAACCAGTCGTGTGCCTTATGATCTATTACAGCTTCAATTAAGTTATATTTCATTTATTAGATAAAGTTTATTACACACAATCTTCAATTGCACACTCAGTTTATAAAATATTTTTTTACTTTTGAGTTAGAACTGCTTTGCCCATAGTGTGTTCAATGTTCTTATGAATGTACTCATACTGATATGATGCATCAGTGAAAATAATAATTTACAGTGAAAATAGAGAATCTTCACAATCCTTGAGTTAAATCAAGTCAAGATCAACCTTTCAACAATCATATCAATGAATAAGAATAAATAATATCATTTTTAAAGTTATTATTAAAGATTTTTCTTTCCTAGATTGGACTGGACTCTTTGCACTCACAATGCAAGGGAGAGTTCTTCCTCTGATAATCCCAAAAACATTCCAATAAAATATATCTCATCTCATCCCATTTACAATAAAATCATAAGAACAAATTGGAAACAGTTAGGAAAATAATTAGGTAAATATAAATCATAAATTCAAAGAGATTCAATCATCAACTTCATATAAAACTACAAATAATTATATCCAACGCATTACAAACCCTGATACTTTGTAAATGAACCTATGACTTCATCATTCTGACCAATTTAAATATCTGTCTGGCTGTTAAAAAACCAAAAACATAATGCCCAACAAGCTCTCACACATAGAGTACACAACCCCCATGGTTACATATATATATTATATATATATATATATATAATATATATTTATATATATTTATATATATTTATATATTATATATATTATATATTATATATACACTGGGGACTCCACTCCCCGATTTATTCTCAGGGATGGTGTCTAAACACAACACCTGTGCACATGCTGTTCTTTTTTCTATAAGTTTGTCTTCCATCCCTACCACCGGCAACATGGCCTGCTCTTTTAAAAGGCATAAAGTGTGTGTGCAAGATGTTCTGCGTGCATTCCATCATGGGCCTTGGTTTTATAGTCTCTGTGTGCAAGATGTTTGCGTGCATTCATCATGGGGCCTTGGTTTATAGTTCAGTTTATAGTCTCATCCAAGGACCAACTCTACTTGCCTGACCAAGACTGCAGGTGTCTGTATCTCTCAGGCCAGGTTGACGCTGGGATATATTATGATAGTAAGCATAGAGTACAACCCTGTCAAGTAGTTTCAAAGCAGATGCACTTTCAGAGCAGCATCATTACATCATCCTCATCACCATGGTCATCATGCAATAATACTCTAATAATAATGCTCTGGTCTCTGGTGACCTCAGACTGGTTTCCTATACACTTCTGTGTCTGTGGTGAGTTTGTGTCAAAACATTTGGGGTGGGGGGGTTGGGGTGTTGGTCATTGGGGAGATCTTGTGGTTGTTGCCACCTCAGGTGGGTGACTCACTCAGTCTGGCTCTTCGACTGAGCTAATACTTTGTTAGTAGGGTTGGTATAGCAGGTGGAGTCCTGCATATTTTTAGATCAGAACAGGCGCCACTGAACACCACCAAAGTGACCCAACAGCAGTGCAGGGCCCTCTGGCTGGTGGCCCCACAACAAACTAATATTGATGGATCCCTGCGGACTCCTGACTCTGAGGATGAGACATAACGAATCTGGGTATGGCTGGGGTGGGGAGATTAAAATGAGCAGCATGGGAACAGCAAGACAGGGACATCACAGAAGATGAGGCAGCACCCCCCTCCTCCCAAAAACACCAAACAACCCCCAGACAAACAGATGTCTGGTAGCCTGCTTGCTAGACAAACAGATAGAAGGAATACAATAACAAACATAATGACAATAACAACTATCCATGAACATTTTTGTGAAGGGTGCAAAAGAGGAAACAAATTAGTCTAACTTTTTTCTCAAGTTTTTTACTCCCACCTCGACCAAACTCAATGACATTAAAAAAAACTAGTGCAGCACACTGCATTCTGTTCATTGTCATGAAACACTGAGCACACCATGGCTCTACAGATATCTTAGCACAGTTCAGAATACTTTGAGAGCTGGGTGTGTGGTCCACTGTTAGTTTGTGGATGAATGTCATTGTGAAAATATGGACAAGGTAATTCTTATTTTTTACCCGTTTGTCTGTCTTAGTCTTTGATTTGCACAAGTAGTTTTCTTCAAGCATGTGTATTTTCTAGTCATTTATGATGCCTGACTATACTGTCTGCCTTGTGTGTGTGTGGAAGTGGTAGAGGAAGAAAGAGGAAGAGAATATACTTCACATTCCCATCTAGCCTGTATGTTAAGTATGTCAAGTTTGATAGGAAAACTTTGAAGAAAAACAATCTATTATTGAGTTGGTTTTCTACTAATCAAAAATCTCTCTTCTCTCTCTCTGTTCTTGTCTGTGTCTTCTCTCTGTCTCTGTCTCTGCTCTCTCTCTCTCTCTCTCTCTCTCTCTCTCTCTCTCTCTCTCTCTCTCTCTCTTTGTGTGTGTGTGTGTGTGTGTGTGTGTGTGTGTGTGTGTGTGTGTGTGTGTGTGTGTGTGTGTGTGTGTTGTGTGTGTGTGTGTATTTGTGGCTGTGTATGGATATGTGCGGGTGTGGGTGAATGTGTGTAGGTGTCAAATAGTCAAAGTCAAACATTTATTTCCAGATGGTACATTGAATTGTTGTTGTTGTTGTTCTTGTTGTTGTTGTTGTTGTTCCCAAGCTTAATACTCTGGGGGGTCACCCACGATGTGCACTCTGACTCACTAATCCCATCTGGGAATCACTGTGAGATTGAAATTGCACACTGAATGACAAGTTTGTGTGTATGACTATTTTTAGGTACCTTGCCATATAGGCAGCCATACTCTAACTTCAAAGGATTTATTCTCTGTGAAGGAGAGTGCAGGTTGTTCTGTTAAGAGCTTGTCATGGCTAAAGGCAACTCAACACAACATTTCACAACATCACAACATTTTAGTGTAGCCTTGGCAATGAGCTGACATCAATAACCGACACAACTTAAGCATGCAATGCTTTTTTCATAAAGCCATCCATCTAAGAAAAAAATAATAAAAGAAGTGTTTTTTCTTAAAAATACAGGAAAATACAAGGATTAAAAAAAATAGTAAGGCTCTAGCTCGTTTAGTTCCAGAGATATCCAATTCCAAAACGGCATTTTTCGTTCAGTCATTCTGATTGAGAAATGGAGCATGTTTGCCATGACATACTTTCTAGTAAATCATAGTAGAGAGATTCTAGTCATAATTTTAAATCTCTACAACATACACTATGCACACAAACAAGATTAAGCATCAATCTGTTCAATCAATGGCACAGTAAGGCAATGAAATTGACAAGAACTCCATTTTGTCAATGTTCAAAATTGCATAATCAGCCTTTTTTTCCATCTTGTAGCACAAAAACAAGACCAGGGAATTATTTCAAACTCATATATTCTGAATACCTATATCTTGATGAAATATTTTTGTGTTGTTAATTTAAGATAGTAACATTAGGAGTTATGCAACTCCAAAAATGACAAAAAGCCAATTTGGACGATGGAAAAAAGCCGGTTCTACCGTTAGTACCAAACTAAAACGTAGGCAACTTCCTCATTTCTTGATGGATTTACATGAAATTGTGTACATGGATCAAGCAATTATACAGCTACATTTAAATTATAAACGAAAAACTCTGATTTAATGCAGAGGAATTTCAAAACTGATAAAATCCTTATTTGATTGACAGAATAAGCAGATATACTGTGCCATACCAACCTAAAATGATCATAACTTCCACATTTCTTGATGAATTTTCTCAAAATTTTGTATGGGATTCAAGGACTAAACACGTATCCCAAACGTCAATGAAAAAGAATAGGCATACATAAAAAGATTTCTGATTAAAAAAACCTGCATCAACAGAATGTGAACCACACATTTCTTATATCTGCAAAGAACAGTATCCCATTATCATAGCTGTGGTACAGCAATACAAAACTTTCAAATAAATAGATACCTGTAAAGGAAGGACCACACAAAGTGAACAGGTAGGAAAAGCACGGAATTTAAATACAAAACTGGTTCTTGTATGCCTTGTATTTCAGGTCCAGATTAATGTCATCTGCCACTTTACAGATTCTGCCATTTTTAGTTTCCCTCTGGAAACTTGTCTCAAAGACATAGCAAAAATGATTTTCTTCGTGGAGCTGAGATGTGGGCCAGACATATGTGTTGTTTGACAAAACACATTTCTTCATGAAACTGATGTGGGCAGTGTTGGAGTCCTTCACCTGCTGAAGAGAACCAATGTGGAAGTCATCATCATAATACACCTCCACCATGTCTCCTGTCTTCAGCTGCCACTAACTGATGATTTCATTCGCAGAAAATTTTTGCCGCCTACCACCCCCAAAAAAACAACAACAACAAAACAAACAAACAAACAAAAAACAGAAGAAAAAAAAATTTCAAATGGAATTTTCACTTTTGTGGTTATTATTTTTTGTGTGCCCGTGTGTGTGTGTGTGTGTGTGTGTGTGTGTGTGTGTGTGTGTGTGTGTGTGTGTGTGTGTGTGTGTGTGTGTGTGTGTGTGTGTGTGTGTGTGTGTGTGTGTGTGTGTGTGTGTGTGTGTTGGTGGTGTGTGTGTGTGTGTGTGTTGTGTGTGTGTGTGTGTTGTGTGTGTGTGTGTGTGTGTTGTGTGTGTGTGTGTGTGTGTGTGTGTTGTGTGTGTGTTGTGCATTAATGAGAGAGACAAGGCAAGGCAAGGCAAATTCTTTTATTTGATGATAATAAATAAGCACTCGTGGGTTTTTTTACATACAGTCCCCGCCCTTTTCAGGGATAACATCAATATGAAAAGATAACCTCTAACTAAACAAAAATAACAATGATTCAAATACCAAGAGCAAGAGTGAGCAGCAGAGAGAGAGAGAGAGAGGAGAAGAGAGAGAGAGGAGAGAGAGAGAGAGAGAGAGAGAGAGAGAGAGAGAGAGAGGAGAGAGACTCAGATAGTCGTTTTTGTAAAGCAGTTTGAATTTAGATCTATCTTTATGATTATCATATCATTATGTTTTCAACTCCATTTAAAGCACTACTGCCATTAGATCAACTGTTGCAGAAAAACGTAGCATTATTGTTTCTTCAGAACACATGCTTTAGTGCACAAGCCACAAACCTCATTAACAAATCACAACCAGACGTGTCTGAACTGTATAGATCTAATTGTTAGTACTTAATTTGAAAACAATATCCACTTTATCCAGGAAAAGGGACTTATCTTCATTGTGATTTAAGGCTGTTTTGTCTATGAATATATGTCAAAGCCTGTGTGGGGCTGATAATTTTGCGATCATGAACGGCAAACTCGAAGTTGACCCCATCACAAAGTCTTCGGTAAGGGACTTCCGCTTTTGATTTCTGAGCCAGGTGCGGGTACAAATTCGAATATTTCAACAATGTTCTTTTAAAAAAAAATTCGAAAAAAAAACCTGCAATTTTTATGAATGTTTAGACCCACCTGTACCAACAGTTTTTGTTTTAGATCTATTTCAAAAATCATAGTGAGATAAAACGCCATGTCCCAGGACAAGTGTTGCACTGGTAATCCTGGAGCCCCATCGGCCAGGCATTTCTTTATTTTGTCATCAAATAGGAGAAATATCCCCAAATACCGTTCGAATGGAGAACCTTATTCAATATCCTAAGAAATGTTTAGTACTTACAAAGTCTGTCTTTCAACCTGGACATAAGAGGTACAACTTCGTCAATACGACTTTCGGAGATCGCGCTGTTGGCTGCCATGGTTCGGGAGTCTGTTAATGTCGCATAACGAGTAACGGGTTCATACTACACCCGGGCCTGCGCTTAGCTCGCACACTTTGTATGGCTACGCTTTATACACGATTGAATTCAGAACAGAATAAACTTTAATTGCATGGAAAGACGCTATAGTTGCGTTAAATAGATATGGAGATATAAATTCTCAAATTTTTCCTATTTTTGAGGTGTTTAAACACTAACAAAGGACCATTTTTCATTTAAAAAATTATAGGGCAATGAAGAACAGGTTTTGACGTTTGGCTGCCATAATTTCCATGAAGGGGGACCTGTGTAACCGGTAAAACAGAAAACCATTCGAGGTCACTGTTTTCGTAGGGGGTTCAGCAGGCTGAAATTTTGCAACATGGGGTAAGATTTTTCGGCTGCTTGACACTTTGTCGGATAGTTAGTTCTGTGGTGTTGCTTTCATAACAAACAAATGACACAAATCAATAAAGGAAAGATCAATCTTTTTTTCCATATCAACAACTTTGTTATTTATGTTCATATAATTATAAGAGCAATTGTCCATGAAAAATGTACGATTTTACCCTCACTGGGAGATTTCCTGCAAAGCTAAAGAGAGGCTGCCCGTACCTGTATATATATATATATATATATATATATATATATATATATATATATATTATATATATATATATATATATAGTGTGTGTGTGTGTGTGTGTGTGTGTGTGTGTGTGTGTGTGTGTGTGTTTGAAAAAAGGAAAAACCTTAAGAAGATATGTGGTACACATGAAAAAGACTAAAAAAGAAATTGAAACATACCCACACCAAAAGAAGTGTGTGTGGGTGTGTGGGTGTATGTGGGTGTGTGTGGGAGGGGTGTGGCATGTGTGTGTGTGTGGGGGGGGGGGGTAGGTGGGTGGGCATGTGTGTGTAGATTCAAAAACTGAAACACATGAGTATGAGTGTTTGAATTATAAAAAAAAAATTGAAATGGTTATCCCGACTCCATCCAAACGTTGCTACATGCGTTATATGTAAAAAAAAAGTATAATGAAAAAGACTTTTACACATTACATATTAAACCAGTTGTTATTGCATTTGTCCAGGAAAGTTGTCTTATTCGTTGTACTCTGAATATTTCGAAGTCTTTCAAACAATTTTCTTTTATTAATGACAGGCAGTGGCTGTTGATAGAGAGATGCAGTGAAATGAAGTGAGGATAGAGGGGGGGGGGGGGGGGGGGGGGGAGGCATAGGCACAAATTCAATATCATTCTGTCCTGGGTGCTAAGTTTAGCATGTCCCTTCCTTTCACCTAGTCCAAGTGTGGTCAGTTCCTGCTATAATTAGCATCAGCTGGCCCCAGCTGGATTGAGATGGGATGAAATAAATAACAGTTGAAAGGCACTGAATGTGGTGGAAACTGACTGCTGTGGGGTAGATATAGTGTGTCATAGCCACAAATTCAATATTATTCTGTCCAGGGTGCTAAGTTTAGCGTGCCCTTCCTTTCACCTAGTCCAAGTGTGGTCAGTGGGCAGAATGTGGTGACAACTGACTGCTGTGGGGTAGAGATAGTGTGTGTGTGTGTGTGTGTGTGTGTGTTGTGTGTGTGTGTGTGTGTGTGTGTGTGTGTGTGTGTGTGTGTGTGTGTGTGTGTGTGTGTGTGGTGTGTGCAAGGGGGGGGGATTCATTGACATGTTACATCATCTGTGGCAGTTGCTGATGCTGGTATCTTTCCAAACACACAAGGGGGTGGGGTGTGAAATGTACCACCTCTTATGAATATTTCCTTGTTGAAGATACACAGAAAAGGGATACACAGTTTTCTAGTAAGTGTTGCTAATATTCACTGTTTACTGTTTTCTCATCTGATGATTTATCTAAGACAAAAGGAAACACATACATGTGAACAAAAGACAAAAAGATTCACAATGTTTCTGCTAAATGCCATAACTGCTTCAGCATTTAGTCATAAAACTATAAAAAGAGGTAGACAGAAAACCTCAACTCCTTGAATATTACTAGCACTCAGACAAACACATAGCTGTTAGAAGAACAGTAACATGCATAGAACTAAGCACAGCTTGATTCTAGCAACTTTCATGACCTGTTGTTGTTGATGTTGTTGTTGTTGTTGTTGCAGATAACTTCACTTCTCCAACATGACCCAGGACAACCCAGCAAAGCCAACATCAAGACAGAGGACTCTTCAGCACAGACGAACACACCTCTAAACACAGATGCTGTGACTGAACATGAACATGCCCAACACCTGCCTGAGACAAGTGGATTCCCAGAACAGACAACTGAACACTATAAGAACATTCATTGCAAGCTGGAAAACACTGAGTACTGGTGCACTAAAGCAGAGGATATTGGATATGTTCCTACTGGCTGTACATGTGACTGTAATGACACTGCAGATATTCATGATGTAATAGAAGGTGTAACTGGTGCAGCTGAATATGGGATCCTTGGTACAGGGGTTTCCTTCCCAGGTGAAGTCAAACTGATCAAGGACGCATGTGACTTCACTGTATGTGTTCACAAATCCCTGTTGTCCACTGGTGTTATGGACAGGTGTGGTATTGAAGAGCTGAAGAATAATATAGAGATGATCTTACAGATTACAATGAAATCAGGACAGACATATCCAGACACAGCAGAACTGAGTATAGTCACCTCACAAAAAACAACTGTGACACACCTGGAAGGAATGCAGCAGGAATTGTACAAACTGGAGACAATCAATGCACATGCATAAAGTGTGGTGAGGTTTTCATCTCTCATTTTTGTGTGAAAAAGCATCTTTCAGTTTGCACAGAATTGAAGCCATACCTCTGTGAAAAGTGTGCAGCTTCTAGTCAGACATCAGACTGTAGAAGGCAGGTAAACCTGGAAACAATACCTGATGGTGGAGAAGGCACTGAACAAAGCACTGCAGTAAACAGTCCTATGGGAAAGCATAGAATACAAAAGACATACTTTTGTGATGACTGTGGAAAAGTGTTCACTACTAAATAGAAGGTAAAAGAACACAAGCAAATTCATACAGGGCAAAAAACATGTACATGTGCAGACAGCGGAAGAAGCTTTAGAAGGAAAAGTGATTTTGACAGACACAGGAAAATTCACCTTAAAGAAAACACATTTGAGTGCAATGAATGTGGACAGGTTTTCCTGTCAAAATCTAATTTATATAGTCACAGACGAACTCATACATGGAGCAAGACTTACAAGTACACTGACTGTGAGCAAACTTTGAATGAACAAAGCAATGCAAACAGCCACAACACATGTACACAGCAGAAGGATTGTGACCCAGCTTCATACAACAGTGATGAAACAATAACAAATAGCAAGTCAGTTCAATGCACCTTTGAAAAAAAAGAAATGTCGAAAGACAAAGAAAGAGACAGGTGCAAAATAACTACACAGTGTCATAACCTGGCAAACAAGGATGACTTTATACCTGATGACTTGGTGAGGTGAAAGATGCTGACTGTGGCACAACTCAGAGGAAACAGACTGCTACAGAAGGAGATGTGATAGTTTGTACAAAGAAAATATCTCACTTATGTGAGTATTGCGGAAAACTATTTGATAAGAAAAGCAAGCTAGACAAGCACATGATAGTCGACACAGGAGAAAGACCATACACGTGTTCACATTGTGAGAAGTCATACAAATGCAACACACACTTAAAAAAGCATATGCGAATCCACACAGGAGAACAGCCATACACGTGTTCACATTGTGAGAAGTCATACAGATACAACACAGACTTAAGAAGACATGTGCAAATTCACTATGGAGAAAGACCATACAACTGCACATATTATAAAAAGACATTTACCCAGAGAAGCACTTTAACAGGCCACATTCGAACCCAAACAAAAAAGAAGCCTTACAAATGCACATATTGTGGTAAGACTTTTATGCAGAAAAATAATTTAACCTGCCACATTCGAACCCATACAGGAGAAAAGCCACACAAGTGCACATATTGTAATAGGACTTTTACCCAAAAAGGTAGCTTAACTGAGCATATTAGAACCCACACAGGAGAAAAGCCACACAAGTGCACATATTGTAATAAGACATTTACCAAAAAAAGTAACTTAACTCACCACATTAGAACCCACACAGGAGAAAAGCCACACAAGTGCACATATTGTAATAGGACTTTTACCCAAAAAGGTAACTTAACTGACCACATTAGAACCCACACAGGAGAAAAGCCCACACAAGTGCACATATTGTCATATGAAGTTTATTACGAAACAGGCTTTAACTCACCACATTAAGATCCACACAGGAGAAAAGCCTCACAAGTGCACATATTGTCATATGAAGTTTACCACGAAACAGGCTTTAACTCACCACATTAGAACCCACACAGGAGAAACGCCACACAAGTGCACATATTGTAATAGGACTTTTTCCCAAAAAGGTATGTTAACTGAGCATGTTAGAACCCACACAGGAGAAAAGCCACACAAGTGCATATATTGTAATAACACATTTACCAAAAAAAGTACTTTAACTGATCACATTAGAACCCACACAGGAGAAAAGCCACACAAGTGCACATATGGCAATAGGACTTTTACCCAAAAAGGTAACTTAACTGACCACATTAGAACCCACACAGGAGAAAAGCCACACAAGTGCACATATTGCAATAGGACTTTTACCCAAAAAGGTAACTTAACTCACCACGTTAGAACCCACACAGGAGAAAAGTCACACAAGTGCACATATTGTCATATGAAGTTTATCAGGAAAGATCAATTAACTAACCACATTCGAACCCACACAGGAGAAAAACCATACATTTGTACCTTTTGTGGAAAGAAGTTCACCCAAAACAGAAGTTTTAAAAAACACACTCTACTTCACACAAAACACTGACCACAGTAATGCCCACACTATGGACGAGGATTAGTCCCCAAATCCCAGGAATCTGCAAGCCTTGTTCTTTATACCTAAGAGGACGCTATCAAATCATTGCATTTAGAAATGCTTTTAACTTGTATATTTGACATGGATTATAATGATGCCCAAGAAATGAAATGAATATGTGACGCTCCACCACATAATGAGATGGAGTGCACATGAGGTCAATTTTTAGTGATTGACATGTTATTAATGTGCAATAAAGTGGCTATCAAATAC
Source organism: Stramonita haemastoma (assembly GCA_030674155.1). NCBI lineage: Eukaryota > Metazoa > Mollusca > Gastropoda > Neogastropoda > Muricidae > Stramonita > Stramonita haemastoma. The sequence continues at coordinate 4,434,558 of CM060346.1, forward strand.
AAAAACAGATTGAAAATCGAACAATTCTGTGCAACATTATTACAAATTGAAATGATAGACTGTAGGATGTGACAAAATGAGAAACGGGCAAGTTTATTTTAGTAACAGGTTGTCAGAAGGAGTGCTTTGGTATTTTCAAAACACATTTAAAAGCAAAATGAATAAAAAATTATGCTTGATATTTCATTATAAGTTAATATAAACAGAAACTAGTTTTTAATATACAATCAAAATCTCAAAATCGACACGCTTGACCCCCACCTGCCTTTAATGGCTCCTAGCCCAAAATTGGGTAATGTGCTAAGCGACTCATTTCGTGGTGGAGCGCCACATATGTGTATTTTTTTTCTAAGTGAAATTTTGATGATTTTTTGACAAGCTTTATAACAGATGCAACATCTGAGAAGTTGTGCCTGTAAAAACTTATGTTTTAACATCTCTTAATCTATTTCACCTGCTGTTTCACGTTGTGTAAGTCATACAGCCTTGGACAAATGCAAACATCAAAATCCAGGGAGGGGGGAGAGGGGTACATTGCAAAGCTAATAAATATATACACAGCACACAAATTCAATAACACTCAGTCCAGTGTGCTAAATTAAGCTGTCCCTTCCTTTTACCTAGTCCAAGTGTGATCAGTTCCTGCTATAATTAGCACCAGCTGGCCCCATCTGGGTTGGGATAGGTTGAAATAATTAGCTGCTGAGAGGAGCAGAAAATGAGGGAAGCTGACTGTTGTTAATAGTATTTCATTTTTTATGTTTGTTCAGAAGCTTATTCACTGTAGAAATAATGCGCCATATTCTTCTTGAGGAAGGAAGGTGGCAGGATGGTTAAGAGTTCGCCTGCCAACAAGTAAATTGGGTGGTTCTGGGTTGGTACCCAGCCTCGCCCCTTCTTCTCAGTTTGACGAAAAAATCAAACTAAATGTCAAAGTCAGTCGGAGGAGACTATAAACCAAGGCCCCATGTGTGAACGCACACAGAACGTCTTGTGC
>CM060346.1:4448054-4473054 GCA_030674155.1 Stramonita haemastoma
TTCTTTTCAAATGTATGTCCATATCAAGCTTTAAATAAGGTTTAATATCATGTGTACTTATAAATTGTCTATACATTTGATACCTTTCACTGGTTTGTATATGATCATTCCATTGCTGCCATCGGCAGTCAATCAGTCTTTGTCTGAAAGTGTTTATAAATTCTCTGCAATTTCCAACACCTTGACTGAGCCAAACAAATCCAAAACCAAGTTCACATAAACAGGTGCGTATTTGTGTAGCCCAGTTGTTTTTCCCTTTCACATCTAGATCATAAAGCATCTTGTAAGATTTAAAAGGTAGCCTGTTCTCATCCATATGTAGAATCTTAATCCAGTATCTAATACATCTTACAGCAGCATTAACAGAGAGAGGATATCTATTAGTTTCACTATACACAAGATCATTGGGCGTTCGTCTATCTAAGCCTAAGAACTGCTTTAAAGCAAAGAGGTGCACTGATTCACAGTGCGTTACAGCTGCATCCAAACCCCAAATTTCTGCACCATATAGCACAGTGGGTTGTATTTGGGCATCAAATATTTTAATGAACAAGTCAAAGGAGTTATTATTCAATATTCGCAATTTTCTCAAAACCAATAACAAGCTTCTTTTACCTCGACTTGCCAGATCTTTACATGCAGTTGTGAAACTAAGTTTTGTAGAAAAACAGATTCCTAAGTATTTATATACATTAATCACAGGCAAGACTTTTCCATTGTACAACCATTTTTCATGAACAGCTAAATGACCACCTTTTCTGAATACAACGATATTGCTCTTATTCAGATTAACCTTAAGATCAAGAGCCGATGCAGCACTGCTCAAGCTATTTAACTGCTTTTGTAAGCCGACAACTGTTTCAGATAGCAGGATAACATCATCAGCAAGAAGAAGAATAAACAATTCTGTGACATCTTGGGAGAAAGTGGCACCATGCTTACCATTATTGATGACTTCTCTGGCTAACTCATTAATGAAAACAGAAAACAATAAAGGGCTACATACATCGCCCTGTTTAACACCAGTGGTACAGTATATTATGTCAGTCAGTTTAGTACCACATCTTATTCTGCTTTTGACATTCTGATACATGGCTCTCAAACAACGTAATAATTTACCCCTCACACCATTTTTCTGGAGAATAGGCCACAACAAGTTTCTATTAACAGAATCAAACGCCTTTTCAAAGTCAATAAATGCCACATAGAGTTTACGGTTATGAGTAAACTGTTTCTGAACAAACGCAAGCAGAGTAAACATATGATCTATAGTAGAGTATCCTCTCTTAAAACCAGCTTGGTGTTCACCTGTAATATCATTTTTCATAACCCATTCTTGTAATCTATTATTAATGATAGTACTATACAACTTACTACTTATGTCACTAAGAGAAATTCCCCTGTAGTTATTAGGGTTATCAACATCACCCTTTTTGTGTAATGTTAGGATTATAGATTCAGTCCAATTATCTGGGAAAAGGCCATCATCAAAGATTTTGTTAAACAATTTTAGAAGGAAAAGCACAACATTTTCACCTCCATTTTTCAGCAATTCTCCAATAATTTGGTCAGGACCTGCTGCTTTATCATTCTTTAGTTTTCTAAGTGCCCAATATATTTCACCTTTAGATATTGGACGATCAAAATCTTTCTCACTTTCATCATAGTCAACATTAGCATTCATGGAGTTGTCAGATGAATCTTTCTCCAGCAGGTTTTTGAAATGTTGAAACCAACTGTCAACTGATATACTATTCTTTGGCTGACTATTTCTAAATGATGCCTTCTTAACACTCTTCCAGAACTGGACTTGAGAGGAAATGGAAGACACCATGTCTGCAAGTAATGACATATTATACTGTTTCCTTTTCCTTTCTAGCATGTATTTATATTCCCTTCTTAAGATGCAGTACCTGTTTTTGTCTTCATTCTTTAACGTTTTTCGGTAAGTCTTCAACAGTTTTCTTACTCTATATTTCATACTTTTACATTCATTATCAAACCATGTAGCATTAGGTAAACCTTTATTAAGATGTACCTGTTTCTGTATACATTTAGCACTGGACTTAACGCAATCATTAAACAAATCTAGAGCTTCATTAATGTTCTCATCAATCATCTGTAAGGCACTTGAAAATTTTACACACATGTCCTCATCACAAAGATTATCTTTATAAGCTGAGAGTTTGTTTTCATCCCACACAAACTTTTCCACAACAGATGGCTCTTCAACTGTTACATATGTTTTACACAATGGATTAATATGTAATTCCACAGGAAGGTGATCTGAATCAGTACGTTCAGCAACAAACAAACGACATGAGTCAAAAATCTGAGAGAACAAATCATCTGACACTAAAAAATAATCATTCACACTGCATCCTCCATCAGAAATATAGGTAAAGCGTCCTTGCTGATCGCCATTACACACGCCATTCAGAATTTGCAAACTGAGTGCAGTACACATATTCAATAATAACTTACCATAATTATTGATAACAGAATCTTCAGAATACCGATTACCACTGAGAGACATGCTTTTACTATGAAGATCTGAAATACAGTCATTCGCCACATGATGACAAGAAAAATTTGAAGTCCTGCTGTTTAAGTCTCCACACAATATTATATCAACTTCATCCAAAGTAACAGCACAATTGACTAAATATTCTTCCAACATAGCAATCCCGTTATCATAGTCAAACATGTTATAAAAAGGAGAACCTTCAGGTGGGATATACACACATACAAGCAAAACATTTCTTGAAGTACACAACAAAGATTTGTCACAGAGAAAAGAACAAATATTAGGGTATGGAACATCTAGACATTTTACAAGAGCAGCTAACTCATGCTTTATGAAACAAACAACTCCCCTGATCGCCTCCCTTGATGGCTAACTTTAATTGCCGACTTACAGAAGGCCTTATAGCCACTAAACACATCTGGCTGAATATCTTCTAGGAACGTTTCTGTAAGACAAATAAAATCGAAGCTACGCACATACGATACAAAATCTCCATCGGAGAGTTTTGAAAACAACCCATTAATGTCCCAGGACAATAAAGAAAAAGTTTTATTTGTTTGATTTGTAATGTCACAATCTAGTTGATCTACTACATCATCTACACACTCAATTTCAATAATTTCATTAATATTACAAGACACGGAATTAACACTTTCAACAGTACCAAGATTATCATTTAAAGAAGACTCTTTATTTAAACAAGGACTACAACATGACTCATAGATATGTTGGGTTGGGTCTATGCCTAGGCTAAGTGTACAGTGGTCTTTGTCTTCGCCTCCTCGCGTGGCTTCGCCACGCGCTGTGTCAATCTCACTCGAAACAGCACAAAGCCGTCTTACGTGATTATCAGTCTGACGCTTCATGACCGGTGTACTTCTACTTTTGCTTCCCCCCTGTGAATTGCCTCCACCAAATGATGTGTGTATGGGCCGGCCAACAAGCTATTCCTTTCTTTCTAGGTCATGAAGGGTCACCCTTTCACCATCAATGATCAAATGATCAAAGATCATTCTCACATTTTTTCCTTCTGCTCGGGCACTCTTCAAATACGGGGTGAGTTTGCTTCTAATTCCTCTAACAGCTTGGGAAAAATCTTCGTCTACGAAAATCTTTGAACCCTTCAGCCGCGTCTTTGCCTTCAATATGCTAAGCTTATCTTGATAAAAAACAACACCTAGCAATAATGGGAGAGTTGGGTTTCGAATTTATCCTGTGCACTCTATCGAATTTCACATCTGCAACATTCATTTTTTCTGAGAGAAGACTTTTTACAACCCTCTCACAGTCAGCTCCAGTCTCATCAGCTCTCCTATCTAAACCATGAAAAATGACATTGTTTCGTCTGGACCTTCCTTCTAGATCTTCAGATTTCTTTTCCAGCTTTTCAACCCTATCTAACAAATCTGTATTTGACTGTTTTAAGTCTAAATTTTCAGTTCTAAGATTGTCCAAGTCTTGTTTCAGGCTCCACATTTCCTCTTTCAACACACCCACACTGTCTGTCAACAATTTTATCTCATTCTTCAAACTGTCCGTTGTAGTTTTCAGCAGGTTTTCCACTTTCTCGATTTTGGCTGTCATGGTGTTGAAGGACAGTTCCTTAGGAGACCCAGCAGAAGAGGAATCCTGGCCACGGTGTATGGTTGTAGGCGTGTTGGTAAAGGTGGTCACATCAGCCCTAGTTCTGGTTTTCCTCGATGCTGTACCTGTGATGGTGCTACGACCACCAGCACCACCAACCAAACTGGTCTGCCTCAGCTTGCGGCCAGTAGATCCAGGAGCTGGAGGGGTGGTGGGTCCAGGGTTGGTCTCCACATCACCACACCGCAATAAAAGCCCCCCCCAAAATAGAAGGGTGAGGGTCAGTCCTAACAGGACACCGTCACGCCGGTTTCTCAAAGTCAGAATGGAGTTTCTCATGGCTGATTTAAATTCTGCCCGTTTGGACATGAAGGTGGCAAATACTGCGGCAAATGTCCCACACACGGCTCTGTATAACTGCATGGATATGCCCATCCTCCTGATCTATCTATATACAATCAATGAAAATTTACAAACACTTAAAAACTAGTTATTAAATCACAAAAACACTAGAGCGATTTCAGTGTGTCTTGTCCTTCACATCACGTAATTGGCCCCCCGAGAGAGAGAGAGAGAGAGAGAGAGAGAGAGAGAGAGAGAGAGAGCACTGAACACTGAACACTGAAATGGTTTAATGGTACTTCGGCCTTAGGCCACATACAACCAATTGAGGATGGGCGTGGTTATGCATGCACATGTTGATAAATTTCGAAACATACAAAAGTCAAATTTCAGGGATAGAAAAATTTTACATGGAATATTGAAACCCATATCACTCGGAGATCAAGACACACTGAAAATAAATTAGCGTAGTGCAACACAAACATGTACCTGACCCTGGCCATAAATTCAAAACTTCTCGGGTGCACCATCAAAAAGACAACATACCAACCAGCCAAATCAGCCAACACAACATACCTCAGCAACATAATATCAAATTCAGACAATACATCTCTTTTTTCTGTTAACTGAATGGAAGACATATCGGGAGACACTGTGCATCTGGTGAATGTTTGACATTTGTAGCAACACTTGAATGGGGACTTTAGTTAGATTCCTCAGGAATTTATTTCTAAGATCGGAATACATGGAACAGTCAAAGAGAAAATGCTGTTCATCCTCTGTTACTGACATATAAAAAGGACAGTTTTATTTTCACATCGATTTGCTGTAACGATGGACATTTGCATTTAGTGGCAGGACGTTAAATCTTAATTGAGAAATAGCAAGCCTAAAACAATAGGTATCAACATCATTAATATATTTTTCTCTTTCAAAATTGTTTTAAACGATCTATAATGTTCATATCTATTCCTATCTTCAATTGTAGAAAACATCTCTTGAATGAAGGTATCAACGAGTCCCTGCTTAAATAAACGTAAGAATGCTTTAACATCCCCCACACCTTGCTGCTCCCAAAGAAATTGAAATCCTGTCCTGCATAAAACTTCCCTTACTTTTGTTACCCAGCAATTCTTCCCACTTCTATCTAGATTAAGCAATATCTGATAAGCTTTGTAGGGTAATCTTTCAGTTTCCATTTGTAACAACTTAAACCAATATCGTAAGGCAGAAACACAAGAATTTACAAACAGACGATATCTTCCCAAGTCACTATATATCATCTTATTTGGAGTTTTTACTGGAACACCCAAATATCGTTTACAGACTAACATATGTACTTTTTCTAAATGATCTAGCTTGGACAACCCCCAAATTTCGGATGCATAAAGTAAAACAGATTGTATTTTAGCGTCAAATATTTTAAATAACGTATTAGCTGTCATTTCCTTATATTTTTGGAAAGCTTTATTCAGTTGCACAGCTGCTTTTTTGCCCTTAGTTGCTAAATGCTCAGTTCCTTTCTTCATACTAATCATAGTGGTGAAATTAAACCCTAAGTAACAATAATTATTTACAACTTCTAGTTTTTTACCATCAAAGATCCATTGCTCGTTTTGGCCTATGTAGCCCCCTTTCTAAAGACCATGATTTTTGTTTTTTCAGTGTTAACATTTAATTTCATTTCTTTACAGCATTTATGTAATATATTTAGTTGATTTTGAAGGCCACTTGGAGTTGTAGATAACAACGCCACATCATCAGCAAAAAGAAGAATAAATAGTTCAATACCACCTGGAAGTATTTGTATGACATGCTTACCTTCAGCATTCATGTGGTCAGCTAGCTGATTTATAAAAATAGAGAATAATGTAGGGCTCAGGACGCATCCTTGCCTTACACCAAGTGGGCATTCAAAAAATTTCGAAAACTCATTGTTTGCACGCACACATGACAATAATGAACAATACATTGATTTCAAGCACATCATAGTTTTTCCTTTCACACCTTGTTTTTTCAAACATCCCAGAAGTTTGTCATGGCAAACAGAATCGAATACTTTCCTAAAGTCACCAAAAGCAACATATAGTTTTCTCCACCTTTTTTGCATACATTTTTTAAACAACTGCATATAGGTTAAATATCTGATCTACTGTTGAGTATCCCTTCCAGAATCCTGCCTGACTTTCTGTATTCACATCATTACTTTCCAGCCATTTATAAAGTCTTGAGTTTAGGATAGCTGTATAACATTTAGAGATAATGCTCAAGAAGAACACTCCCCTGTAATCGTCATTATCGTGGTCTCTTTTTTATGAATTGGTATAATTATGGCCTTTGACCACTCTTTGGGATAAGTACCTGTTGAAAACACAATGTTAAATAATCTGACCAGAAAAGTTGTAACAGTTTTGTCACCAGTTTTCAACATCTCAGCTAATGTGTCATCTATACCACTTGCCTTTCTTAGTTTAAATTTTCTAATTGCTTCTTTTACTTCATCCTCAGATATATCTTTATTTAATGTGTGATCGATGTCTTCCATTAGATCTACTGAAGTATCTCTAGGGTAATAAATTTCTTCATGTTTTTGAAACACATCTTTAAAGTGACTGAACAACCTATCAGTACTTATACTATTAGAATTTTTCTCACTATTCCCACACTCCATATTTCTAACCTCTCTCCAAAACTGTGAGGAATTTTTGACACTTTTAGCTAACGATTCAACCTTTTGTTTTCTATAATCTTGCTTTTTAGTTTTCAACAGCTTTTTTTATTATTATTTTTTTTTTTACTGTTTTCTTTTCTCAACATAGACTATCCTATTTTCCTCCTTCTTAGTGAATCGACAATAGCTCAGCATCTTCCTGCTCTCTTTTTTTGCCATGCAACATTCATCATCAAACCATTCAGATTTTTTGGTACTGTTCACTAAAATTCTTTTAGACATGCATTCGCTGGCATCTTTCAAACATTTGGTAAACATGTCTAGAGCAGCTTCTATGTTTTTATCCAGAGTGTTTGTAGCTGCCAAAAGTCTGTCATGAATGTCTTTGCTTTTTAGTGCATTCAGAAATTGGTCTTCTTTTGTTTGGTTCCATACGAAGTTATGATAAGATTCCCTTTCATTCTGCTGCTCCTGTGGTTTTGAAATGCTGTTTGTAACCTCTGATTTCATGCTAACTGGTAAGTGGTCAGATTCTGTTAAACTTTCGACTATCAAAGATGGTACTTAAATAGACATGAATAAATCAAAAGACAATATGAAATAAACCACAGTACTTGAGCATAAAGGTAATATAAATGTGCAACTATCATCAAGAGAGAGAGAGAGAGCGAGAGCGAGAGCGAGAGAGAGAGAGAGACAAGGCAAGGCAAGGCAAGGCAAGGCAAGGCAAGGCAAGGCAAGGCAAGGCAAAATTCTTTTATTCGAGGATAATAGATAAGCACTCATGTGCTTTTTTACATCCAGTCCCCGCCCTTTTCAGGGAAAACATCAAGATAAAAAGATACTAAACAGAGAGAGAGAGAGAGAGAGGAGAGAGAGAGAGAGAGAGAGAGAGAGAGAGAGAGAGAGAGAGAGAGAGAGAGTTAGAGAGAGAGAGAGAGAGAGAGAGAGAGAGAGAGAGAGAGAGAGAGAGAGAGAGAGAGAGAGAGAGAGAGAGAGAGAGAGAGAGAGAGAGAGAAGAGAGAGAGAGAGATGTATATGCATCAGATCTTGTATTCATACTCCACATTTGTAAACACAATCACTCATGAATGTAACTCTGAACAAAGATCTGGTGAAGTTTCAGTTTTTATTTTCAGACTTCTTTGGCACCACGTTTCATCAGGTTTTGGCACTGTGTTTAAGATAACTAAGTTTCCTTAGCATTTTGTTTTCTTTCAGCTGCGAGCGGGCTACCCAACCCTAACTCCAGCTTTTCTTTTGGGGCTGAAGGAGGAGGTAGGCTTTTCCCAATGCTCCGACCAGCAGAGACGTGACAATGACCCACCAACTAACTTTTGTCTGGTTTTGAATTATCATACCAGTGTTTGAAAATATCTCAGGCCACAATGACGTGTTCATTCCAACATGCTTTTAAAACACTGAAGTGACAACAAGCTTAATTTCAGCTATGTTATCTTTACAACTAGAAAGTACAAGCACCTTAAAATAATAACTGCAAAATTGCTTTTAAAAAAAAGTTATAAAACTGTAAGTCACAGCACATTTCTCTGGTGAAATTCGGGCTGCTCTCTCCGAGAAAGTGAGTGGCCACAAGAGCAGTGCCATCCATTATTGTTCTTTCTTTTCCTGGATGCAACTGCATGTGTTTACCTATCAAAACTTGCTGTTTTGTACACAATTTTGCCAAGGACAACTCTCTTGGTGTGGTGATTATATTTTGTTGCTTAAAAAATTATGTCACACATGGAACCTCAGTTTATCATCTCATCCGAAAGACTAGCACCCAGACCACCACTTATGGTCTGATGGATAAGGGAAAAGTTTGGGGCCCAAGCGGGATTAAAACCACCACAGGGAATTTTCGTTTCTAGGCAGGGGCGTTACCTCTAGACCACCGATCCACTGTAAGTCTGAGAAAGAGGGAGATGTACAAAGCTTGGTATTTCTCTCAGGAAAAAGTCAGTTGGGTAGTCAAGTGCCATTGGTGTGTGCTCATTACTAATTTATAGGTGTAAAATTATCAATTTTGTAGCTGTACAATCATGCTCTACATATAACGCAGGAAAAATAAAAGCAAAAACATGAAATACAAGAAAAATCTAAGCATACTGGTTACATGAAACATCTTTTGCTGGTCCTCTAAAAACAACATGCAACATTTTCTCTTCATTATGATGGTCGGTCTGAATGTTAGAAGAATGTGGACACAACAGCACATAGGAAAATGGTGTAGCGATAGACAGAATGGTATTTTATTCATGTTTATTATTCTACCGACCACAACGGCTATACGTATTTTGCAGTGATATGGAGCTTCAAACCAGAGTCACCTGTTCTATCGAAAAGCTGAGGCTGTGCATTAGACTTCGGTGTCGCGAACATTCCAGTTCTGCTATCATTGAAAGAAGAGTGAAGATTTGACATACTTTGAATCCTCGAAGTCGGAATGCAGCTACCTTAATGGTTGGCAAAAACGGTTGAATGTGCACCACTCTGACTATTGGTTAACCTCGGAGCTCTAGCCTAGGAACTAAAAAAAATCCAAGAAAAATTATCAAAGCCAGCCCTCTTTTTTCTATCCCCACTGTTCTCAAGTGCATCCATACCCCCCCCCCATAAATACCCCTTTCCCTCCCCTCCCTCTCCTTCCAGTCTGATGTCTCCTCCCCACAACTATCCCCTTCACGTACACACACACACACACACACACACACACACACACACACACACACACACACACACACACACACGCACGCACACACACACACACACACACACACACACACACACACACACACACTCACGCACACACACACACACACACACACACACACACACACACACACACACACACACACACACACACACACACGCATGAAGGATGGGATAGCCTAATGGTCAGAACATTGCGCTCGCAATTTGACGATCCAGTTGGATTCCGGTTGAGGAGATTTTTCTCCTGTAGTTAATATCATTGCTGACTCCACTCTCCCCAAAAGTCATTCGGATGAGACTTTAAACCGAGGCCCCGTGTGCGAACGCACGCAGAACATCTTGCGCACACGTTGAATCCTGTTCCGCTTTTCGTAAGAGTCGGCCGTTGTGTGCCGTGGGAAGAGATGACACTTACAAAACTGTATACACACGGGGACTGGATGTAAAAAAGCACAGAGTGCTTATTCCATTATCCTCGATATAAAAGAAAAAATCAAATAAAAATCAATCAAATCAAACACACACGCACACACACACACAACCACTATCAAAAACACACACCAACACATACACACCATTACACCAACACACACACACGCACACCAACACAAACACAACACACACACCACCACCACCACACAAAATAACACAACACAACACAACACAACACACATCTCCCTAAAAATGATCCAGCACTAATATTTTGTGAAACAAACTCGTTCATGAAATAGAGACATCAACCCTGAAAGCGGATTGCGTCTACTTTAAAGGTTGGCAAGAACAGTCACATAATTATGCAGAAATCTTGAGCTGGCCAATCTTTTAGCCTGAAGAAGGTTTGAAATAAACCGAAAATTTGCTCCGCCGGACACTTGGGTGTTGTGTCTTTATTTGTCTGCTTGTATATGCAGAAATCTGTTGGTAAACCTCAGAGCTCTAGCTGAGGAATTTGAAGGGTGAGGGAGGGGGTCTTTTTAACTGATTGCAATGAAGGCAAAAACAGCAAATCATAAAAATCCAGTCCAATCCAATCTTGTTTATAACACCCCCGACCACAGACACCATATTAAGCAGGGGAGGTATCACCTTGTCAAATTATTTGATCTCAATTTAAAAATTTGCAACTCTATACACATCAAACCTCGGGTTTAAATCACCTCTACTGACGTTCCTTGTATCAACACCCTGGACAACCATAAGGGTCAACCCAGGACAGTCATCACATGTTGTTCCTTGGAGAGGCGCTTGGCGTAACCAGTCCGGTGACAGTTTTCTTTTTGAGTTACTGGAAAGTCCTTTTCCTTGACTGCAGTGATGTCCTGATAGAGATGTCCTCAAAATGTCATCAGATCTGAAAAAAGAACCGAAAGAAAAAAATAGGAGACCTCCGTGGACACAAACAGAAATGGACTGGGAAGGTAGAAAATTAATAGTCAAAGTCAAAGTCAAAGTCAAAAACACTTTAATCATCCCTGAAGGGCAATTACAATACTGACAGGCATATTGATACAAATCATAATCAAACACACGAAGGAGCTACATTTCTTATTTGTTCAAACATTATATAACTTCAAATAAAATGTCACAAACACTCACACTCTACGCGCGCGCGCTTGCACACACGCAAACACACGCATACACACACACACCAATGTTTAGATACAATGTTCTTAAAAACCATTGACTAGAAAAGACATATGACTACCATTATTTACACATTATACGCACGCGTTCACACCCGCACATACACATGCATGCACGCACACGCACACACACACACCACACACACACACACACACACACACACACACACACACACACACACACACGCTCCCCCCCTCCCCATAAAATCCACACCCACCCGCCCCCACACTCACACATACACACACGCTCCCCCCCCCCCCCCTATCCATACACACCATCCACACCCACCTGTCCCCCCCCCCCCCCCCAACACGCACATAATTGGTAGAAAGACATGTGAATTTACAAGCAATTCAAAAAAAAAATCAATAAAGCCAAAAATAATACATACTTATTTTATGGGTACATATGCATGTATGTGCACACCTGTATGCATTGGCTACATACATAACAGTGGCAGGTAAGTAATTCAGAGAAGCTTACACACACACACACACACACACACACACACACACACACACACACACACACACAACACACACACACACACACACACACACACACACACACACACACACACACACACACACACACACAAAAGAGCAAACAAACAAACAAAAACAAAAAACAAACAACCTCAATCAGTGTTATTATGAGTTTAGAACTCGGATAGCTACTGGCACAAAGAAATTCCTTTTTCTGTTTGTTTTGCTGTTGTGGCATTGAAAACGACGTCCTGAAGGCAACAATTGAAATTCTGAAAACAGAGCGTGGGAGGAATCGGCCAAAATGGCTCTTGCTTTACGTACAAGCTGCTGATTACAAAACGACCTGAGGTCTCTTTGTTCTTCTCCGATAAGTTTAGAGCAGATTCTCACAATTCTCTGAAGACCATTCTTGTTCTTAATGCTAAGGTTATTGTACCAGCAAATGAAAGCAAAACTTAAAACGCTCTCTATATAAGACTTGTAGAACAAAGAAAGAATCTTTTTGTCGACAAAAAGTGAGTTAAGCTTCCTCAGAAAATACATAGTTGTTGCTCCTTTTTGACAATGGCGTCAGTGTTAGCATCCCAATTTAGCTTGTGGTCAAAAACAGTTCCCAGATTATTGTTATTTCAAAACGTTTTCAACTTCTTCACTATGGACGATGGTATTCTCAGAAGTGTGCTCCAATCTTCTGAAATCAATAGGAAGGTCTTTAGTTTTAGAAACATTTAGCTCCAGAATGGCCTCATCACACCAATGTACGAACTCGGTAAGGGCTGGACCATGGTCTAGGACTGATCCAGGTAAGAGAGACAGAAGAGCACTGTAGTCCGCAAATTTTACCAGAAATGAGTTTTCAAGGCTGCTTGTACAATCATCTGTGTATAGAATGTAAAGAAGTACTAATGGCGAGAGGACGCAGCCCTGTGGGGAACCAGTGTAGGTATATCTAACTGATGAAGGTATTTTGTTGGCAAAAACACGCTGTGGCCTGTCAGTTAAAAATTCAATCAGCCAACGTATAAGTTGATTGTCTACTTCAAATTTTGAAAGTATTTTGTTAACCAGAATATGATGCTGCATTGTATTGAAAGCTGAGCTAAAGTCAGCAAACAATATTCTGGCATGAGAATCAGGTTGTTTCCAAGTGATTGTACAGCTTGTTCAAAATGAATAATTTGGCATCTTCGACACCCCTTCTAGATCTGTACGCAAATTGTAATGGGTCAAGGTTTTTCTCTGCAACAGAAAGAATGAGAGATTTTATGATCTTTTCTAATGTTTTCATCACCAGTGATGTGAGAGCTACAGGTCTGAAATCATTAGGCCGAGTAGGATTGGGTTTCTTTGGAAGAGGTATAACATTGGAAGTCATCCAAATAACTGGTATCTGGCAAGTGTCCAGCGAGGTCTGGAACAGGTGCTGAAAGACACTTGCAAGCTCAGTGGCACAGAACTTAAGGGTTCTACCGCATATACCATCTGGCCCAGGAGATTTGTTAATGTTTATTGCCTTGAAGTGCTTGCAGATAACTTCTTCATCAACAATGACGCCATTCTCAAAAAGCAGAGATTCTTTCAGGCCATTTATTTCCTCTGAAAAATCATGCTTTTCAAAGCGAGTGAAAAATGTGTTTAAATGGTCAGGTAAGTTGTTATCACATACCCCCTGCAGACTGATCTTTGACCTATGTGGTGCAGCTGTCATGTTTACTGCTGACATATTTTTGATGCCCTGCCATGCAGCCCGAAAATTGTTCCCAGCAAACTTATTTTCTATCTTACATTTATACTCCCGTCTCGCCTGTGAAATAGCAGCTTTGACTTCTTTATTTATTTGTTTCTTTTGTTCTTCTGTGCCTGTATAAAATACTACTTTCTTTTTGTTTAATACCTCTTTGTGTAACCCAAGGCTTGTTATTGGGGTAAATAGTTATCTCCTTTGTTGGAATAACACAACTGACACAAAATGAAATATAACTCGAAACAACATCAGTAAGCTCATTCAGATCAGAACACACGTTATAAAACATATCCCAGTCAGTGCAATCAAAGCAGCCTTGCAATGTAGCTATACTATCAGCAGTCCATTTCTTTGTGGTCTTGACTATGGGCTGGAGGCGCTGAAACACTGACTGGTACATGGGTGCTAGTAAAATGCAGTTGTGGTCGGATGATCCCAGGGGAGGCATAGGCAATGATTTATATGCGCCTGCTACAGTCCCATAGCACAAATCCAGAATCTTATTATGGCGCGTGGGGCAGGTCACGTACTGTTCATAGTTCTTCAATGTTTTACTAAGAGAACAACTATTAAAATCACCCAGGATAAACTTTGGGGCATTAGGGGATAAAGAATCAAGCACATGGAGGTGATCTAAGATGTATTCTGTTGCTCTGGCCACTTTTGCTTTGGGGTGGATATAGACTAAGGTAAAAAATAGTTGTGGGAATTCCCGTGGTAGATAAAAGGGCCGTAGCGAAATAGAGAGCAGCTCAATGTCCTCCACAGACAGCATTGATCTAATTATAACCTGGCGGCACCAACTGTCATTGACGTAGAAGCACACACCGCCACCCCTCTCCTTCCCGGTCGCGTGTGTGTCTCTGTCCAGTCGAATGGGCTGACCGAAACCGTCGATGTGAAGCTCCTGGCTAGGGACTGAGTCACTAAGCCACGTTTCAATAAAGGCGAGCAGACCGGCCTTCTTGTACTGGTGCATGTGGTTCACGCTAGCTTGAAGTTCGTCTATTTTGGGGCGTAGAGATTGTACATTGGATAGTAGCACCATTGGTAGCGGAGAACTCCGATTATTTAAATTTTTAAGTCTTTGTCTCACCCCACCTTTCTTTCCTCGTCTTCTTTTCTTAGGCCTGGTGTCTTTCCGAGATTCGTCATTTTCAGGCCTGGCTGTTGCTGGCCGAATTTCGAAGGAAAAAGTGCAGTCCTGACCCTCAGCTAATGCACTGACCGATTCCCTCAGGCTCAGCAGAAATTCACGAGTGTATGACCTGCCATGACTGCCATTCTGCGTACCTCGAACAGCTGATAAAATGAAGAAACAGACTAACAGCGTAAATGCAGTTCTTCCCAACATTGTAGCAGTAAGTACAAACACTTTACACACAACTCTACTGAACTTGGAGCTGATACAACACACAATATAGTGATAACAAGATAAAAAAAATATTGCCTGTCAGCAGAAAGTGTCGCCACGTGAGCAGCACCATCTATCTAGATGAAAGAAAGGGGATGTGGACAGTTTATAGTAGTAGGCCTCCGTTAGTCGGTGTCGACAATGGAACTCGCGCCAAAAGACAGGTCATTTCTTCAGCGACAACGCCAGCTGTGGCTGGTCAGTCCCATGCGGGAGTGGCAGTCTCTGTTGCATCTGACGCAGATGTGGCTTGTTGAGGTGGCTGGAGCACATGCCTTCCGCTTTGCTCTTTTTGTTTGCTGCGGTGTGGATCTTTTCTTTACCACACTTCAGCTGTTTGTGGAGAACACTGCGCCATTTGCTGCGGTCAGCCGCTACCTCCTCCCAGTTCTCTGTGTTGATGTCCAGGGCTTTCATGTCACGCTTGCAGACGTCTTTGTAGCGCAGTTGGGGGAAGCCAGCGCTTCTCTTGCCGGAGGCAAGTTCACTATAGAGGAGATCTTTAGGAATGCGTCCATCCTCCATCCTTGCACGTGACCGAGCCATCTGAGTCTGCGTTGTCTGAGGAGCGTGTACATGGTGGGAAGACCTGCAACCTCGAGGACCTGAGCGTTGGTAACTTTGTCACTCCAGTGGATGCCGAGGATGTGACGGAGAGAGCACAGGTGGAAGCTGTTCAGTTTGCGCTCCTGTTTGGAGTATGTTGTCCGTGTTTCACTGCCATATAGGAGAGTGCTGACGATGCAGGCGTTGTACACTGCCATCTTGGTGGAAATTGTCAGCTTTGGGTTCTCCCAGACACGGGTAGTGAGGCGTCCTAAGGTCGTAGCAGCCTTGCCGATGCGCTTGTTGATCTCAGCATCAAGGGATAGGTTGTCACTGATGGTGGATCCCAGGTATGTGAACTGGTGTACGACATCGAGCTGGTAGTTATCGATGTAGATGGCTGGTGTAGTTACCACGTCCTGGCTCAGCACATTGGTCTTTTTCAGGCTGATTGTCAGGCCGAAGTCTTTGCAGGCCTGGGAAACCTATCCATGAGGCATTGGAGTTCTTGCTCAGTGTGAGAAGTGACAGCAGCAGCAGCAGCAAAAAGCATGTCCCTAATTGTTTTCTCCATTACTTTTGTTTTTGCTTTCAACCGAGCCAGGTTGAATAGTCGACTGCTGGATGTGGAGGTATACACCCTCTGTTGCAGTTCCAAAAGCGTGCTTTAGGAGCAGGGCAAAGAAGATGCCAAAGAGGGTGAGAGCAAGGACACAGCCTTGCTTGACTCCACTCTTGATGTCAAATGGGTTGGACATGCTGCCCTCATACTGGATTGTTGCCTTCATGTCATCATGAAAGGATCTGATGAGACTGGAGTTTAGGGGGGCAACCAATTTTGGGAAGGATGTTGAATAGCCCTTCCCTGCTGACTAGGTCAAAGGCCTTGGTCAGGTCTATGAAGGCTATGTAGAGGGGTTAGTGTTGTTCTCTGCATTTCTCCTGAAGCTGGCGTAGGGA
This sequence comes from Stramonita haemastoma, assembly GCA_030674155.1. Taxonomy (NCBI): domain Eukaryota; kingdom Metazoa; phylum Mollusca; class Gastropoda; order Neogastropoda; family Muricidae; genus Stramonita; species Stramonita haemastoma. The sequence goes on from CM060346.1 coordinate 4,464,693, forward strand.
GAATATCATGTCCACCGTGGAGCGTTCAGCTCGGAAGCCGTATTGTGACTCGGGGTAGACATGCTCAGCAAGTTTCTGGAGGCGCACAAGCATGACACGAGCGAAGAGTTTTCCTACGATGCTCAGCAGAGATATGCCTCTGTAGTTGTTACAATAACTCCTGTCACCTTTATTTTTGTATAGAGTGACGATCTTGGCATCTCTCATGTCTTGCAGCACGGCTCTCTTCCTCCAACACTGGCATAGGACATCGTGAAGGGGCTGTAGTAGGTGTCTTTACAGCTTTTGATGAGGTCGGGTGGAATGCCATCAGTGCCAGGTGCTTTGCCGCTAGCTAAGCTGTCAATTGCTTTGCGGAGATCAGCAAGGGCTGGTTCAGTATCTAGTTCCTCCATGATGGGCAGAGGCTGAATGGCATCGAGGGCTGAGTTGGAGACTGTGTTCTCTCTAGAGTAGAGCTCAGAGTAATGCTCCACCCACCTGTCCATCTGTCTGCTCTTGTCGGTGATCACCTCCCATTTGGAGGTCTTGAGTGGGGCGGTTTTGCTCTGTGTTGGCCCTAGAGCTGTCTTGATGCCTTCGTACATTCCTCTGGTGTTGCCTGAGGTAGCTGCAGACGTGATGGAGGCACTGAGCTGTTGCCAGTATTCGTTGGCACAACGTCTTGCAGTCTGTTGTACTTTGTTTCTGGCTGCTCTGAGTGCTTGCAGGGATTTCTCACTAGGGGAGCGCTTGTATTCGGCAAGGGCAGCACGCTTTGCGTCAATGACGGGGGACAGCTCGCTAGACTTGGCATCAAACCAGTCATTGTTCTTGGAGATCTTTTTCCCAAAGGTTGCAAAGGCTGTTTTCTGAATGGCATTAATGTCTCCAAGGATGATGACATGTTCCTTAGGGGGTACTTTCTTGATGAGGTTGCTGATGTTGGCATAGAACTCATCCTTTGCTTCTGCAGTGGATGTAAGGGTGGGAGCGTAGGCGCTGACAAGAGTGACAAAGCCCTCGGAGGTATGGAGACGGACTGTCATCAGGCGTTCGGATCCCTTGTCTCCTGGTTCAACCATCTTCAGTAGGGTGTTCCTGACAGCAAATCCCACTCCATGCTCTCTTCGGTCCTCCGCGCTCTTCCCGTGCCAGAAGAAAGTGAAGTCTTTCTCCTTGAGGGTTCCAGTGTCTGCAAGGCGGGTCTCTTGCAGAGCAGCTATGTCCACCCTCAGTCTCAGCAGCTCGTTGTTGATGACGGCTGACTTTCTTGCATCACTGATGCCTTGGAGGTCTTGGGACAGTCCGGATGACAATGTTCGGACGTTCCAGTTTCCCAGTTTTAGGACTGGGCACCTGTTTCTCATGGTTCTTGTATTTTTGCCCGGTGCGAGTCTTACAGTCTGCTTGTCGGTTTGATCTTAATCCCCAAGCACCCATTGAGGAAGGCAGACTGTAGCGGGACAACACCTTATTGGCTGGGGGCTGCCCAGCTTGAGGCGGGCGGTAGCTGTCCAGTAAAATCCTAGGATCTCTCCCACTGTCGGAAGCAACCCCTGGCGCCACGCTCTACGCCAGTCGAGCATTGCAGCTTATAACTGGTAACTGCTGCTTCCCGTGTTGTGTCCACGCTGTGAGGCGAGGCTGGAGTGACCTCTCCAGGACGCGAGCCTGGGCAGGATAGTACGGAGGACGAGCATTTGCCCAGATAGCAGGTCCCCCCTCTCCACACTGATGATGGATCCAAAGGAACAGCAGAAGCTGATACAGTTTGGCACCAGCAGTGTCGCAGGAGTTGCCGGAACGTTACTGAAGTCAGAAGCCGACCGCCCTCGGGACTCCATCTCCGGATTTTTCCTCAGGGTTTACTCCCGAAGCCTTTCTCCCCAATGGGCAATCCACAAGGCAGTGGAGGTTTGGGGTCAGAGTTTTCCTTCTCCTAGGTGAGTTGCCTTACTGGGCTAACGAGTCCCATCTGCCCGAATGCGACAGGTAGTACTGGGCTACATTTTACCAGTAGAGGAGGGCGCAGTGGCTCCCAGGACGGGCCAGCCAGGAACTCGCCTGTGCGAGCCAAGCATGATGCCCCCCGCTTGCGAGATCCACCTATGCCCATCCACCTGACAACTTTCTTGACAGTCACCTGACAGTTTATAGACATCTTTTTTAAAGGAGTGAGACATAAGAATTTTATCCTTCTGTTAAGGCAATGGGGGTTATAGATGTGTGTGTAGGGAGGGAGAGAGAGAGAGCGAGAGAGAGAGAGAGAGAGAGAGAGAGAGAGAGAGAGAGAGAGAGAGAGAGAGAGAGAGAGAGAGAGAGAGAGAGAGATAGAGAGAGAGAGAGAGAGAGAGAGAGAGAGAGAACACTGAACACTGAACACTGAACACTGAAATGATTTAATGTACATTGGCCTTGGACCACAATGCATTTGATGGGCTTGGGATTTAGCAATAGGTTCATTCTTCATTGGGAAAACAAATGCATAAACAAACAACGATTATGTCTGATTAAAGAGGAAAAAACACCATTACTCCATTTCATGGTTATAGACCCGAAATCACAAAAACCCAGCCATAGAAATAAAATGATGTCGCAGAAAAATCATACATATTAAATAGTTATCAACTTGTAACAGTTATTCAAGAAAGTGCTAATGTCAACATTGTTTTTCTTTTGTTGATAGCATGAAAAATATACCTAGACAAACTATGCATGTACTCATTATTTGTTACTTTGAGCAGATTTCGCATTGGTACATTGATACATTTGCTTAAAAACTTATCTCTCAAGCTTGTGTACATATAACATTCCAATAGAAAGTGAACTTCATTTTCAATTTTCGTTTCACAAAATGGACACAATTTGTCTCGAATACTATCACTATATCTATACACATTATTATTAAGAGGTAAAACATTAAATCTTGCTTGCGCAATAGCCACACGAAAGCAGTAGATATCCATGGAGTTTAAATACTGCTCTTTTGCAAAAATACTTTTAAATGATCTATAAATATCATACCTCTCTTTATCTCTTACAGTCCCATCCCATTCTTGTATAAACATATCCACTAATCTTTGTTTAAATATACCTAAGAAAACTTTTACATCCCCAACACTTTGTTGCATCCAAACAATGTTAAAGCCTGTTTCACACAAAATTTCTCTTATTTTTGAAATCCAGCAATATCTACCACTTCTATCTAACTCTAATTGCATGCAGTAAGCATTATATGATATTCTACTTTGATCCATTTGCAATAACTTGAACCAATACTTGATAGTGCTTGTACAAGAGTTGACATAAAGTGGATACCTACCTAAATCGCCATAAACCATCTTATTAGGTGTTCTTACTGGCACACCTAAGAATCTTTTGCATGCCATTAAATGAATTTTCTCAATATGTTCTAGTCTATTTGATCCCCATATTTCTGATGAATACAACAAAATTGGTTGGATCATAGTGTCAAAAATCTTGAAAAAAGTTCTAACGTTCATTTCTTTATACCTATGAAAAACTTTATTTAACTGGACCACTGCCTTCTTTCCTTTAGTGACTAAATGTTCTGTACCCAGCTTACAGCTCAACTTTGTTGTAAAACTGAAACCTAAATAACAATACTGGTTCACAACTTCTAATCGGATTCCATTGTAATACCATTGTTCCTGCTTTGAAAGAAATCCCCCTCTTCTAAATACCATCACTTTAGTTTTATTGATATTAACACTTAACTGCAGATCATTACAGCAGTCTTTCAAAATGTTTAATTGGTGTTGTAAACCTCCAGGAGTTGTTGAAAATAGTGCAACGTCATCTGCGAATAGTAGAATAAAGATATCAATAATATTAGGTAATAACTGAACACCATGTTTTCCTTTTTTATTTATATCACTTGCTAACTGGTTAATGAATATTGAAAACAATGTAGGACTTAAAACACAGCCTTGCCTGACTCCTAATGGACATTCAAAAAACTCTGATAACTGGCTATCTATTCGGATACACGAAATCAATGACTTATACATGGCTGCTAATGAAGCAAGAAATTTTCCTCGTATTCCCTGGTTTTTAATACAGGTCAAAAGTTTGACATGTCTAACAGAGTCAAAGGCTTTTTTAAAGTCCACAAAAGCAACATACAATTTTTTTGCCCTTCTTGGACATACACTTTTGGACAATTGAATACAAATTAAAAATCTGATCTACTGTAGAATATATTTTCCTAAAACCTGCTTGGTTTTCACAGATCAATTGATTACTTTCTAGCCATGAATATAATCTTGTGTTCAATATAGAAGTATAGCATTTAGATAAGATGCTCAGTAGTGAGACACCCCTATAATTATCTACAAGCTCTGGATCTCCTTTCTTATAAATTGGAATAATAATGGCTTTAGACCAAATCAGTGGATATATACCTTTATTGAAGATAGCATTAAAAAGCTTGAATACAAACTGCTTGACTTCGCTACTTCCATTTTTTAGCATTTCTGCAGTGACTCCATCAATGCCACATGCCTTACCAGATTTTAGTTTATGAATAGCTGCATTTATTTCTCCTTCTGTGATCTCTCTGTTTAATTCATGATCATTTTCTTCTAACAGATCCACTTCTGTGTACATATGGTTATTAAATACAACGTCATTGCTTTGAAATACCTCTTTAAAATACAAAACCCACTCTGTAGAACTTATACTATTTGTCACTCTATCTTTATTGACACAACCCATACTTCTGAGCTCTTTCCAGAACAGTGCTGAATTTGAACTATTATTTGCCAGATATTCTACCTTTTGTCTTCTAAATGTTTGACGTTTGGTTTTTAATAACTGTCTATATTTTTTCCGTGCTGTAACATAAGTTAGTCTGTCTGTTTCGTCTTTCGTTTTTCTAAATACATTCAAGGCTCTTCTACTCTCTTTCTTACCCTGATGACACTCATCATCAAACCATCTTGATTTTTTACTCTGACAGGTATGTTGTCTTGTGAGCATACAACTGCCTGCATCCTTTAGGCATTGTGTAAATTGCTCCAGAGCATTATCTATGTCACTGTCAAGTAAATTTAAGGCACTAACAATTCTATTCTGCATGGTAAGGCTGTTAAGTGTTTCAATAAATTCTTCTTTTTTATCATCTTTCCATACAAGTTTTTCCATTACCCTATGTTCGTCTTTGTCTGTTTGTTCCACACTTTGTTTGGTCACATCAGTTTCCAAGTCAATCCTCATAACAACAGGCAGATGATCTGACTCTGTAATGCTTTTTATATCTACAGCTACATTATCCACAGATGCATACCATTCACAAGACATGATAAAATAGTCAACAGTGCTGGCTCCTGAAGGTGAAATGTATGTATATCCGTCATCAAAGGCATGTTCACACAGACCATTCAAAATTAAAAAGTCAAACATATTACATATCTCAAGCAGCTGATTGCCAAACACATTTCTTTGTTTATCTTGTGAATTTCTAAAATAAGCACTTGCAACATACACTGTTTTAAACTCCCAATCAAGTTCATCATCAGAAAAAGAAATATTTTCATATGCTGTTCTTGCATTCAAATCTCCAGTTAGTAAAACATAAAAATCATCATTTGAATCCTGCAAGTCCAATATGCACTGCTCTAGCATTTCCATACCATAGCCATTTTGGTGATGGTTCCAAAACATAGAATCATACGGAGGAATGTAAACACAGATAAGCAGTACATTTTTATTAGTATGTAATAAATCCTTTTGAATGTTAAGCACAACCATATTATCATATCTTACATCAACCTTTTCAACATAGCAGGCATACTTCTTTCTCACCATAACAATTACTCCACCAGAATAACGGCCCTGATGTGACAGTTTCTTGGCCTTTGATGTAGCTATAACAAAATCACTGAAAAGTGGTGATTCGAAATCAAAACTTATAAATGTTTCTGTTAAACATATGAAATCATGTAGCAAGAGAAAATTAACAAAATCATTATTTTCTAACTTTTGTAATAAGCCATTAACATTATAATTGACAAAATCAATATGTTGTGTATGTACATTATTTACAAGCATATTTGTCTGCTTTTCAATGGCTTTATTAACGCAGCCAAAAAGCTGTCTTTCGTTAGTTTTAGATGGAGATGATCTTCCTGTGGCCCGGCCAATGTCCTATTTTTTGGAAACAGGGGCTCCCGATTGAGCAGGCTTTCTTTTGTCACGCGAGGCCACTCCACTCTCATGGGGATGTTCCCCCACTGAAACTCTCCTGAGAGAGTTCAGGATGCTTGATTGGCTCATTGACCTGCGTGATTCTACATGCGTGCTTTGTGCTCCTGCTTGTTTCTGAGAGGCAGCACGCCTGGTAGGCCTCGGCTGCCTCCCTTTTCCTGATGTCTGGGCGTTACACAGGCTTTCAGGTCCTGCCTTACCCTGCTCTGTTGCTTCCACCTCTCTCTGTGAGTCTGCTTCCTGACTATTGCTGAGGTCTGACTGCCTATGAACTGTTTTGCCATCATTACCTTTGCTTTTTACAAACAGTGAAACCTCATTGTCACCCTGGTTTTCTACACCCTCCACTCTGTCACTTTGGTCTGCAGCATCAGTCAGTCTGTCAACGTTATCTTCAGTCAGTTCTTTTGACTCATTAATCTTTGTTGTGTCTTGGTCAGAGTCTCTAATGTTTGGTCCATGTTCATGATTGTCAGGACCATGTTGGTGAGAGGGTTCCATGTCACACGTCACCTTTTCTTCAGTCTCGTCATCTGTAGTTTTGTCACCAGCAGTCTGTTCTTCATCCCTGAATGAGAGAGAAAAACTGCTATCTTTATCCCCAATTTCTTCCTCATTTCCATCATTTTCACACCTGTCTGTATGTTTCTGTGAGTCATTATGACTGCTATAACACTCCCCAGCAGCCCCATAGGTTGTGTGTACGTCGGATATTTGCATATTCTTGCGATGATCTTGACGGCTAATTGTCCCACTCTCAGAGTTATGCCTTAATCTATCATGATTTGCTCCAGTTCCTTTAAGGCATTGGTCTTTGAAAAACACAATCCGTTTGTGTTCAGGTGCTGGAAAGTTCTTTTCCTCCTCACTGTATACTTGAGGGGCTGGTATAACTGGTCTCTGATCAGAATTATGGAAATGTCTTTGTTGATTCTTGACATGAAAAGAGTCTCTGGAATTGGCTGAACCTCTGTATTCTGCATCATCACTCCTTGAGACAGTGTTCCCAGGTTTCTGCTGTGAGGCCCTGCCAGAGTAAGATTGCCACTGACGTCTGGCATTTGGTGGAGGAGCCTCAGACTTGTCTTCCCTTGATTGAAGTGGAGATGGCCTGTAGAGTATGGCTGGCTGGCTCCTGCTAGAGTTTGCAGTTGACTGGTTGTGGAACCAGCTTCTGTCACGTCCTTTCTGCCTGCTGTGTTGGAGATGTGGCCAGTCTTCTGTTTGCTGAGCTGATCTTGCTGAACTCTGTTTCTCCTCAGGAAACCTTTGTCTTGGCTCTTGTCTGTCCCTGATCTGTAGTTTTCCATTATAGAAATAGGCGATTTTGCCCTGACTGCGATAAAAGTCAATCAGCTCTTTTTGCCGTGAGGTGAGGTCAGAAGCAACACTAACCCCATTTTGTCTGAGGTCATCTCTAAGACATGAGTCTCCCAGTACAGCCATTTTGTCAGACCACCGAGTGAACTGCACCCGGATTGGTCGAGGTTCACTTCCTTGCTGCCGAGGTTTCCCCAGTCTAAATGCTTTTACAATATCATCTGGATGCCTGTAGGTTGCTGGGTTAAAGGAATTTAGAAGGTCTACAATGGTTTGGGTTGTAGAAGTCCTGTCCTCATGTCGATGTTCTTCTATATTGAAGAATACTACATTGCAGGCTTTTGCATCTTGTTCAATCACTTCTAGGTTTCTTTCAAGCTTGTCCAATCTATCAAGTATAGTGCGCCTGTCTTCCATGAGGTCTTCAATATTCTCTTTGTTTTCTTCTACCACTTCTTTTAACTCACCCACATCTCTTGTAAGGTGTGATATGCTGTTGTCTAGTATTTTGAATTTCTCTTCAATAGTTGTTTTAATGCTGGCAGCATGATGTTGCAGTTCTTGCTGTATGTGAGCAAAACGCCAGTCCATAAATTGAAGCATATTTAACTGAGGGTGAGAAAAACTTTCCTGTGCCATTTTTCAGGTGCCTGTGCCTGTGTGTATCCAGTAAACAATGCCAATGTCAGGCGCCTGTGCCTGTTTGTTTCCAGTTAGCAGTGCAAATGTCAATGACACAATATGTTGTAAAACACAAGGTAGATAACAAAATTCATGGCCAAATTCCGATAGAATATTTTGAAATCCAACCAGTGAATGTTCGTGTGCCTGT
>CM060346.1:4479646-4482146 GCA_030674155.1 Stramonita haemastoma
ACACCCAGGCAGAGGCAGACTCCTCAAGGCAGCTGGGGAAGAAGAACGCCCCTTCCCTTTCCAGCTCCGGTACTCCCCGAGGCCTCGGAAGAGGACGAGGCAGGACACCCCCAGCCCAGATCCGAATCGACGCCGTGTTCCGTCTTCCGCAGCCTGCCCCTGCCTCAGTGACAGATGCTGATCACCATCCAGAGGTGACAGGTCAGGCAGAGGATGCCCTGTCTCTCAGCCTCAGACGCCGATGACGAGGAGGTCAATGAAGATACCAGCTAGGAGACTGGCCGGCCCCAGGCAGCACCACATGTATCCTTTTGGGTGTATAGCACAGCTGGGCTGACAAGTAAACTGAGTGAACATGTCTGGGTATGAATATATTCATAAACTTGACGTTGCTACATTCACATAAACTCTTAGTGATGAAAAGTTTGATATATGTAAAGCATTTTCTGGATTTAAAACGTTTCTATGCGCAGATGTATGTGTGTATGCAAAGTAAGTTGGAATATATGAGGTCATGTTTTGCCTGAAATTAAGTTTTTACTGTTTCTAAGGAAGATGGAATGTATGAGATCATGTTTACCCTCAGATGAATTCTTTTGACAGACATTGACTTGATATGTTTAATCGATCATTTCTTTAAAAGAAGGGTTTTGTGTGGTTTGATTTGATTTGATTTTGATTTATTCTTTTATATCGAGGATAACGGAATAAGCACTCCTGCGTTTTTTTCATCCAGTCAACGTGTGTATGCATTTTTGTAAATGTCATCTGTTCCCACCGGCACACGATGGCCTACTTTTACGAAAAGTGGAACAGGATTTAACGTGTGCGCAAGGTGTTCTGCGTGCGTTCTCACACGGGGCCTCGGTTTAAAGTGTTATCCGAAGGATTTGTCATACTATGTTAATGTGTGTCATCTTTTAATAAGTGTAAATTGAACCTGATGATGCTCTCTCTCTCTCTCTCTCTCTCTCTCTCTCTCTCTCTCTCTCTCTCTCTCTCTCTCTCTCTCTCTCTCTCTCTCTCTCTCTCTCTCTCTCTCTCTTCTCTCTCTCTCTTCTCTCTCCTCTCTCTCTCTCCTCTCTCTCTCTCTCTTCTTCTCCGTCTTCTTCTTCTCTCTCTCTCTTCTTCTCTCTCTCTCTCTCTCTCTCTCTCCTCTCTCTCTCTCTCTCTCTCTCTCTCTCTCTCTCTCTCTCTCTCTCTCCTCTCTCTCTCCTCTCTCTCTCTCTCTCTTTTTTCACTTTTTTATGTATACTCTGCAAGTTGAAGGTATAAAATAGAGTTTTGCCTGAAATCAATTCTTTTGACAGAATATTGACATGATATGTTTCATTGATCCATACTTCAACGATATGATGCATCCACTCCTACAAAGATCTGGGAGCAAGAGAGTGTGCCAGAAGACTGGAAGAAAGGCTACCTCGTGAAACTGCCAAAGGAAGGGAACCTGTCATCCTGTAACAACTGGAGAGGAATCATACTGCTGTCTATCCCAGGGAAAGTACTGACAAGAATAATCTTAGAGAGAGTGAAGACGGCACTAGACAAGACACTCAGGGATGAACAGGCAGGATTCCAACAAGACAGATCATGCACAGATCAGATCGCCACAATGCGCATCATCATTGAAGCAGTCCCTGGAGGGCAGACCCCGTTGTATTTAGTCTTTGTCGACCTCCAGAAGGCATTTGACAGCGTCGACAGAGATGTCATCTGGAAACTGATGCACCACTATGGCTTCCCACCAAAGTTCGTCACCATCATCACAAGCTCTATGAGGATGCCACCTATCAAGTCATCCATGATGGTAAATTGACGGAGCCCTTCTCCGTACGAACCGGCGTTTGCCAGGGCTGTCTGTTGTCGTCAACCATCTTCCTGTTGGTGGTTGACTGGATAATGCGACAGGCCACAGCAGGCAGGAGAACTGGCATACAGTGGACCTCCACAAGGAAGCTGGAAGACCTGGACTTTGCAGACGACATAAGGCTTTTCTCCCACAGGCACCAAGACGTACAAGAGACCTATTTCATGTTGCTGAGGAAACCAAAAAGATCTGAAAAGGTTTGTTGTCTGTCTTAGGGTTCCATTTCTCCTGCCAGAGGGAGTGCGCGTATTGTTCGCTTCTTGGTTTCAGATCTGGAACGGCACCGTGGACCCAGACACCTCCTGCTCCGTGGCACACCTGGGAGTCGGTCAACCGTTTCGTTGCCCCGAATGCCCACGTGCCCCGGGATCCACACCAAAACCACGTCACACACCCGTCCCGTCTGAAGGAAGTATACAGTTCGCAGAATCCGAATCCTAGGGTGGTTTATATTCCTACAAGCGATAGCCTCCAGAGCAGAGAGCGTGTCCGCACAGACCAAGAAGTCTTTCTTTCCCGATCGCCGGATCAGTTGCAGGGACAAGACAAGAGCGCCCAGTTCGGCCGTGTACACCAGGCATCCGAAGGCAGGTGCTCCGAAAGCGCCGACTCCTTAATGGCGGGACAATAGGC
>CM060346.1:4487146-4489646 GCA_030674155.1 Stramonita haemastoma
TTCGCATATGTATTTTTAAGTGTATGTTGCGTTTTGATGACTTCTCACAATGTGAACACCTGTATGGACTTTCTCCTGTGTGGACTATCATGTGCATGCCTAGCTTGCTTTTCTTATCAAATAGTTCTCCACAATACTTACATAAGTGAGATTTTTTCTTTGTACAAACTATCACGTTTCCTTCTGTAGCAGTCTGTTTCCTCTGAGTTGTGTCACAGTCAACATCTTTCACCTCACCTAAGTCATCAGGTAGAAAGTCATCCTTGTTTGCCAGGTTTTGATACTGTGTAGTTATTTTGCACCTGTTTCTTTCTTGGTCTTTCAACATTTGTCTTTTTTCAGAGGTGCATTGAGCTGACTTGCTATTTGTTATTGTTTCATGACTGCTGTGTGAAGCTGGGTCATAATCCTTCTGTTGTGTACTTGTGTTGTTGCTGTTTGCATTGCTTTGTTCATTCAATGTTTGCTCACAGTCAGTGTACTTGTAAGTCTTGCTCCCTGTAAGTGTTTGTCTGTGACTATGTAAATTACATTTTGACAAGAAAACCTTTCCACATTGATTGCACTTCAAAGTGTGCTCTTTTATGTTAGTTTTTATGTATCTGTCGAAATCACTTTTCCTTCTAAAGCTTCTTCCACTGTCTGTGCATGTATATGTTTTTTGCCCTGTGTGAATTTGCCTGTGTTCTTTTAACCTATGTTTAGTGGTGAACACTTTTCCACAGTCATCACACAAGTATGTCTTTTGTTTTCTATGCTTTACCATAGGACTGTTGACAGCAGTACTTTGTTCAGCGCCTTCTCCACTGTCAGGTATTGTTTCCAGGTTTACCTGCCTTCTACAGTCTGATGTCTGACTAGAAGCTGCACACTTTTCACAGAGGTATGGCTTGAATTCTGTGGAACCTGAAAGATGCTTTTTCACACAAATATTACAGATGAAAACCTCACCACATTTTATGCATTTGAATTGTTTGTCTTGAGTTTGTACAATTCCTGCTGCTTTCCTTTCAGGAGTGTCACAGTTGTCTTTTTTGATGTGACCATACTCAGCTCTGCTGTGTCTGGATATGTCTGTCCAGATTTTATTTGTAATCTGTAAGAATGTCTCTATATTATTCTTCAGCTCTTCAACACCACACCTGTCCATAACACGACCGGATACCAGGGATTTGTGAACACACACATTGAAGTCACACGTGTCCTTGATCAGTTTGACTTCACCTGGGACACACACACCTGTACCAAGGATCCCATATTCAGCAGCAACAGTTACACCTTCTATTGCATCATGAGTATCTGCAGTGTCGTTACAGTTACATGTACAGCCAGTGGGAACATTTCCAATATCCTCTGCTTTAGTGCACCAGTACCCAGTGGTTTCCAGCTTGCACTTTATGTTCTGAAAGTGTACAGTTGTCTGGTCTGGGAATCCACTTGTCTCAGGCAAGTGTTGGACGTGTTCAGATTTAGTCACAGCATCTGTGTTGACAGCTGTGTTGGTCTGTGCTGAAGAGTCCTCTGTCTTGATGTTGGCTTTGCTGGGTTGCCCTTGGTCATGTTGGAGAACTGAGTCATCTGCAACAACAACAACAACAACAACAACAACAACAACAACAACAACACAGGTCATGAAAGTTGCTAGAATCAATGCAACAGGATGTGTTTTGTTCTATACATGTTAAGGTTCTTCTGTGTGCTCTGTGTTTGTTTGTAGTAGTAGTAGTAGTAAGTAGTAGTAGTAGTAGTAGTAGTAGTAGTAGTAGTAGTATAGTAGTAGTTCAGAGTATGGCTGCCTATATGGCGAGGTGCCTAAAAATAGTCATACACACAAACTTCTCATTCAGTGTGCAATTTCAATCTCAAAGTGATTCCCAGATGGGATTAGTGAGTCAGAGTGCACATCCTGGGTGACCCCCCAGAGTATTAAGCTGGGGAACAACAACAACAACAACAACAACAACAACAACAACAACAACAACAACAACAACAACAACAACTCAATGTACCATCTGGAAATAACTGTTTGACTTTGAATACGACACCTACACACATTCACCCACACCCGCACATATCCATACACAGCCACAAATACACACACACACACACACACACACACATACACACACACACACACACACACACACACACACACACACACATTCACACACACACACACACACACACACACACACACACACACACACACACACACACACACACACACAAGAGAGAGAGAGAGAAGAGAGAGAGAGAGAGAGAGAGAGAGAGAGAGAGAGAGAGAGAGAGAGAGAGAGAGAGAGAGAGAGAGAGAGAGAGAGACAGAGAGAGAGAGAGAGAGAGAGAGAGAGAATCTTTTTGATTAGTAGAAAACCAACTCAATAAAAGATTGTTTTTCTTCAAAGTTTTCTTATCAAATTTGACATACTTAACATACAGACTAGATGGGAATGTGAAGTATATTCTCTTCCTCTTTCTTCCTCTACCACTTCCACACACA
>CM060346.1:4502428-4507428 GCA_030674155.1 Stramonita haemastoma
GCTGTCTAATACCATGGCAAGCACCACTGTGATCCTATTGGAGGTTAGCAGTAAGACAGACACCCTCTGAGAATGTGACAGGTCTGTGGGTTTGATCCTCTCCTGAACCATAACTTTTCCCCATCCAATAAGACTAAGAAAGGTGGTCTGGGTGCCAGTCTTTGGGTGAGATGATAAACCAGGGATCAGTGCACAACACACCTTTACCATACAAAAAACCACAACCAGGACACAAGAGAGTTTGCCAGGCTTTCCAAGTGCTGCAGAAAAAAGCCACTCTCACAAGAAACAAAGACATGCAGACAGGAACAGAGAAGCCTCAAACCTGGGTGGCCCTGCTCTTGTAACAACACTCTCTCCCCAGGGAGAGCAGCCCTACTTTTAAAGATATCTGCTGTGACTGAAAGTGCTAGACATCTATAGATTATAGGCGGCATACCCTAGTGGTCAGAACACTGGGCTGGCAATTTAACGACCCCAGTACGATTCCTGGTTGAGGAGATTTTTCTCCTGGAGTTAACATCAGTGCCGACTCCACTCTCCCCCAAAAACCTTTGGATGAGACTTTCAACCGAGGCCCCATGTGCAACACACCCAGATATCTTGGCACACATTAAATCCTGTTCCACTTTTCTTAAGAGTAGGCCATTGTGTGCCGGTGGGAACAGATGACACTTACAAAACTGCATACACGTGGAGACTGGATGTAAAAAAGCACATGAGTGTACATTAGAATTTGTTAAAACTGTAAATTGTTCATGATTGCTTGTGTGTTGTGTAGGTCAAATGCAAGCCCTTTGATTTTTTTTACAAGATTTAGTGCTATACAAATTCCATGTATTATTGTTACTATTATTATCCTCGATATAAAAGAATAAATAAACAAATAAATAAATAAATGAATAAATAATAATAAATAAAGCGTGGAGTACACAATAGACTAAGTCCTCCCTCCCTTCATGTGACAGAATAAAATTGACAATGGTTGTCACTACTGGCTTTACACAGATTTGGATTCCAAACTTGTCCCCAAGCAGTTTCAATTGCTTTTTTGACATGACCAAAGTCAAACATTGCTTACATGAAGCATTTGTTCATAAGTGGTAGGCAGTAGTAAATACAGAAGAGATTTATACAAATTGTATAATGCTTAAAACAAAATTTTGTGTCAAAAAGTATTTGCTCTTATTGCCATCCAATATTTCTGTTTGAAAGCTACTGTACCAAATGCAATAGTGTTAATATGGGTGACGAATTTTATTACATTTCTTCTTCTTCTATCCCATAGTCTGTTTGTACGGTAGGGGTGCCATGGAAGACCTCGCAACCAGCTCTCTCCATTTCCCTCTGTCCTCGACCTTTCTCAGGGTGTCACTCAGCCTGAGGCCCGTCCACTCTCGGATGCTGTCCTCCCATCTCTTTCTCTGCCTGTCTCTCCTTCTCCGCCTTACACAGTTCCTTGCAGAATCGTCTTGGCAAGCCCTGTTGATCTTGAGACATGCCCATACCACTTCAGTTTGCGTTTTTTTTACTGTGGTCAGGAGATCTTCAAAGGGCCCAATGGCTTGACCAATTCTGATTCTCACTTCCTCGTTAGTAATGTGGTCTTTGTAAGAGATGCCAAGGAGTCTGCAAAAGCATCTCATCTCTGTGGCCTGTATTCTCCTCTCCAGATCCGCTGTGAAGGTCCATGACTCACAAGCATACAGGAATATTGAGATGACCAAAGTGCACATCAGCCTGATCTTTGAGCTGAGGGAGATGTTCCTGTTCTTCCAAATGGTCTTCAGTTTTGTCAGTGCTGTAAATGTATGTGCAATCCTTGCGAGTATTTCAGGCTTGGATCCCTTGTCTGTTACAATTCCTACCAGATACTTGAGGCTTTGTACCGTTTCCAAATTCTGACCACTGACCCTGATGTTGGTGTTGATCCCGTTGATGTTGTTGGTCATCAGCTTGGTCTTCTGCACACTGATCTCCATGCCATAGGCTGTTGAAGTCTTGTCGAGGCTTTCCACTAACCTAACTAACTCTTCTTCTTTCCCTGCCAGTCCATCAATGTCATCAGCAAAACGCAAGTTGGTAATTGTTCTGCCTCCAATACCAACTGTTCCTTCATGATCTTCCAGTGCATCAGTCATGATTCTCTCAAGGAAGATGTTAAAGAGAGTAGGGGAGAGCAAGCAGCCTTGTCTGACACCGACCGTCATCCTAAACCAATCCCCTATGCCACCATTGCAATAGACTGCACTAGTGGCCTTGTTGTAGAGCTCCTCAATGGCTCTGATCATGTTGGCACTGATGTTGTACAGCCTCATGGTAGCCCACAGAGCTGCATGCCATACCCTGTCAAAGGCCTTTTTGAAATCCACAAAAACATAGTAAAGGTCTTGCTGATGCTGAAGGTACTTCTCGCATAGTATTCTTAGATTAAAAATCTGCTCTGTTGTACTTCGTCCTGCCCTGAAGCCTGCCTGTTCTTCAGCAATGGTTGTCTCTGCTTGTGGCATCAGTTGATTCAGTAGGATCTTCAGCATGACTTTGCTTGGATGACATATTAAGCTGATTGTGCAATAGTTCTGGCATTGTTATAGGTTGCCTTTCTTGGGAAGGGTGATGATTAGTGATTGTGTCCATGGTGTAGGCCAGTCTCCTGTCTGCCAGATCTTGTTGCCCTGCACTGCGTTGCATGTCCGCTTCAGGGTAGCATTGAGGGCACAGTCATCAGCAAAAAAAGTCATTGATAGTGTCTGTTGTAACCTTGGATTTTGCTTGTAGCCTCCTGAGGTTGAATACTGATCCATCAAGTCTGTAACTGATTCCAAAGCCTACATCAGCATCTCTGAAAGCCCACATTGAAGATCCATCCTCCAAACCAAAGAAGGACACATGGAGAAGTTTGTGTAGCAACGTTCAGATGAAGTTCAGACAGATGCATGATTCCTGGCTAAGTAAGAAAGCAGAAGAGATTCAAGGCTATGCAGATAGGAACGACATGAAGAACTTTTATGATGGTCTTAAGGAAATATATGGTCCAACCCCATCTGGATCATCACCTCTGCTTAGTGCAGACGGGTCCACACTCCTCACCGACAAAGACATGATACTGGGAAGGTGGGCAGAGCACTTTAAAAGCGTACTTAAACGTCCCTCTACCGTCAATGAGGCTATTGACCCCCTCCCCCAAATTACTGTAAATGAGGAAATGGATGAACTCCCAACCCTCGAAGAGACTGAGAAAGCAATCCGCCTTTTGTCTACTGGGAAAGCGCCCGGCTCAGACTCTGTCCCAGCTGAGATCTATAAAGAGGGCAGCAGGACCTTGACTGAAAAACTCCATCAGCTTTTCCACCTCATCTGGTAGGAGGAGATGCTCCCCCAAGACTTCAAAGACGCCTCCATCATACATCTTTACAAGCGCAAAGGAAACCGTCAGGCCTGTGATAATCATCGGGGAATATCCCTGTTATCCATTGCAGGCAAGGTTCTGGCCAGAGTACTGCTGAACAGGCTTATAGTTCATCTGGAAAAGACCTCTTACCAGAGAGCCAATGTGGATTCTGCAAGGATCGCGGTACTATTGATATGGTGTTTGCTGCCAGGCAGCTCCAAGAAAAGTGCCAAGAACAAAACGTGGATCTATACTCCACCTATGTAGATCTGACAAAAGCCTTTGACACTGTAAGCAGAGAAGGCCTCTGGAAAATCATGGCAAAGTATGGGTGTCCTAGAAAATTCATTGCCATCACACGCCAATTTCATGATGGAATGCTGGCTAGAGTACAAGATAGTGGGGAGACCTCTGACCCTTTTGAAGTCACAGATGGAGTGAAACAGGGGTGTGTTCTAGCTCCTACCCTGTTCAGCCTCATGTTCTCTGCAATGCTGACAGACGCCTTCAGAGATGCTGATGTGGGCTTTGCAATCAGTTACAGACTTGATGGATCAGTATTCAACCTCAGGAGGCTACAAGCAAAATCCAAGGTTACAACAGACACTATCAATGACTTTCTGTTTGCTGATGACTGTACCCTCAATGCAACCTCTGGTGGACATGCAACGCGGTGCAGACTTATTCTCAGAGGCCTGTGACAACTTTGGTCTCACGATCAGTACCAAGAAGACCGAGGTGATGCACCAACCTGCTCCAGGAAAAACATATGTCGAACCCAACATTTCCATCAATGGGCAAAGACTCAATGCGGTTGACAAGTTTACCTACCTTGGCAGTACGCTTTCCTGCAATGTAGTCATTGACGATGAGATCAACACCAGACTCGCCAAAGCAAGTGCTGCCTTCGGCAGATTCCACAAGAATGTATGGGACAGAAGAGGCATCACCTCCATGACAAAGGTCAAGGTCTACAAAGCCGTCAAACTCACCACCCTACACTTTGGATGTGAATCGTGGACTGTCTACCAACGCCACGCCAAGAAACTAAATCACTTCCACACCACCAGGCTGAGGAAACTACTTGGCATAAGATGGCAAGATAGGGTACCAGACACAGAAGTCCTCGCTCGTGCCGGGCTCCCAAGCATTCCTACCATTCTGATGAAAGCCCGCATGCCAGACTACAGGCTGCCTAAGAAGCTTATGTTTGGTGAGCTCCAGTATGGCAAGCGCTCCCATGGCGGCCAGAGGAAATGGTTTAAAGACACTCTGAAGGCATCACTGAAGGCCTTCAACGCCCGTCATCATGGGAGCAGATAGCTTCAGACAGAACCAAGTGGCGGGCCACTGTTCACGACAGTGCCCGCCAATATAAAAGTGACAGGAAAGCTGCTGCAGAGAAGCGCAGGCAGGACAGAAAGAACAATGCCTTGAAGCCCCTGCACCTGCTACCATTCCCTGTCCCCACTGCAGCAGAACTTTCCATGCGCGAATTGGGTTAATCAGCCATCTCCGCACTCACTGATGATGACCTCCCCACCCCCCTCCAAGATGATCGGATGGTCCTCGTCGCTCCGACGGACGAACAAGAAGAAGATTTTACGTC
>CM060346.1:4509928-4514928 GCA_030674155.1 Stramonita haemastoma
CACTGTGTGCTGTGGGAACAGATGACACTTACAAAACTGCATACACACGGGGACTGGATGTAAAAAAGCACAAGAGTGCTTATTCCATTATCCTCGATATAAAAGAATAAATCAAATAAAAATCAATCAAATCAAAACACACACACACACACACACACACACACACACACACACACACACACACACACACACACACACACACACACACACACACACACACACACACACACAACCACTATCAAAAAGACACTACAACACATACACACCATTACATCAACACACACCAACACAAACACACACACACACCACCACCACCAAACAAAATAACACAACACAACAACACAACACACATCTCCCTAAAAATTATCCAGCACTAATATTTTGTGAAGCAAACTCGTTCATGAAATAGAGACATCAACCCTGAAAGCGGATTGGGGCTACCTTAAAGGTGGGCAAGAACAGTCACATATGCAGAAATCTGTTGGTAAACCGCAGAGCTCTAGCTGAGGAATTTGAAGGGTGAGGGAGGGGGTCTTTTTAACTGATTGCAATGAAGGCAAAAACAGCAAATCATAAAAATCCAGTCCAATCCAATCTTGTTTATAACTTCACCGACCACAGAAAACCTATTAAGCAGGGGGGGGGGGGGGGGGGGGGGGGGGGGGGGGGAGGTATCACCTTGTCAAATTATTAGATCTCAATTTAAAACTTTGCAACTCTATACACATCAAACCTCGGGTTTAAATCACCTCTACTGACGTTCCTTGTATCAACACCCTGGACAACCATAAGGGTCAACCCAGGACAGTCATCACATGTTGTTCCTTGGAGAGGCGCTTGGAGTAGCCAGTCCGGTGACAGTTTTCTTTTTGAGTTACTGGAAAGTCCTTTTCCTTGACTGCAGTCCTGACAGAGATGTCCTCAAAATGTCATCACATCTGAAAAAAAGAACAGAAAGAAAAACTTAGGAGACCTCCGTGGACACAAAAAGAATGGACTGGGAAGGTAAATAATTAATAGGAAAGAAAGAGGGAGTGGACAGTTTATAGACATCTTTTTTAAAGGAGTGAGACATCAGGAATTTTATCCTTCTGACAAGGCGATGGGGGGGGGGGTAGATGTGTGTGTGTGGAGAGAGAGAGAGAGAGAGAGAGAGAGAGGAGAGAGAGAGAGAGAGAGAGGAGAGAGAGAGAGAGAGAGAGGGGAGAGAGAGAGAGAGAGAGAGAGAGAGAGAGAGAGAGAGAGAGAGAGAGAGAGACTTCAGACTTCAGACTTCAGATGATTTATTCATTTAAGGCCACAGCCCCATATGAAGGGGGCAGAAAAAAAAAGCAATACATATATATATACCAAATACAAAACAGCAAGCAATACTTTGATATTCCACACAAGATAACCTAGGACATAAGTTTTTCTCTTAACTGAAAAGCCTTATACAAAAATAGAGCCAGATTTTGAACAGTTTTATCATGGACTGATGCCATCAGCAAACCTAACCGGAATAAACAAGGTCGGGCATAGAATTTCTCAGGAATGAATTTTACACGTAACTTAGTGAGAGCAGGACACTTCAAAACGAAATGAACTTCCTCTTCAGCTGATTCTTTACATAGTGGGCATAACATATCGGTAGCAGATATTCTTCTATAGCGGAGAGCATGTGCAGAAATGTCCGATATGCCACATCGAAATCTAGTTAGAACTAATCTCAAGTGTTTATCCATGTTTACTGAAAGGTATTTCTTTACTACATGTGTTGAACTATAAACCCTGTATATATCAAATCTATCACTAGAGTTGATATGGTTTTCCCACTTTTGCCATCTACAATCTACCATTCTCTGACGAAGAGTTTTAATAAATGCATTTGTTTGTCCTACACCCTGGTATAGCCATGCATACCCAAGTCCCAGTTCAGATAAACATATTCGTATATTAGAAACCCAATTAACTTTACCCTTTGCATCTAAATCGAGCAACATGTTGTATGCTTTTCGTGGTAGCCTATCGTTATTCATCTTTAATAATTTAAACCAGTACTGTATGCATCTAACTGCAGAATTAATAAAGATAGGGTATCTGTTTGTTTCTCCATATACTAAATCATTTGGTGTTTTCTTTCTAACCCCTAAAAACCTTTTCAGTCCAAACAAATGAACAGATTCACAGAGCTCAGCAGCTTTTACATCTAGGCCCCACAATTCAGAACCATACTGCATTATAGGCTGTACTTGCATATCAAATATCTTAACAAACAGTTGCAGAGAGTTATTGTTTAACACAAACAGTTTCTTCATAATCTGAAACAGGGCATTCTTTGCTTTACTAGATAGGTCCCTACAAGCAGCTGCAAAACTTAAACGAGTAGAAAATAGTATACCTAAATATTTGTAAGCATTTACAATAGGCATTGGAACATTGTCATAAAACCATTTTTCTCTTGCTGCTAGGTGACCTCCCTTTCTAAATACTACGATATTGCTCTTATTCAAGTTGACTTTCAGTTCCAATTCACTAGCTGCAATCTTTAAGTTGTTGAGCTGAGTTTGCAAGCCAATCACTGTCTCAGAAAACAGAACAATATCATCAGCCAGTAATAAAATAAACAATTCAGTAGGATCAGTTGTGAATCTGGCGCCATGCCTTCCTTTTTCAATTAGCTGTTCTGCTAGTTCATTTATAAATAGCGTGAACAGTACAGGACTACATACATCTCCCTGTTTTACTCCTCTGCTACAATTTATATAATCAGTAAGCATATTGCCACATCTAACTCTAGTTTTAACTTTATTATACATACTTTTGACACATTTAAAGAGTTTTCCTTGAATTCCATGCTTTATCAAAATAGGCCATAACAAATTTCTGTTAATAGAATCAAAAGCTTTTTCAAAGTCGATAAAGGCCACATACAATTTTCGATTCAAAGAGAACTGTTTCTGTATTAATGCTAAAAGAGTAAACATGTGGTCAATGGTTGAGTATCCATGCTTAAATCCAGCCTGGTGTTCACCGGTAATATCATTTTGTGTTACATATTCTTGAAGCCTTCTGTTGATAATTGTACTAAATACTTTACTACTAATATCTGAAAGTGAAATTCCTCTGTAGTTATTTGTGTCATTACAGTTACCTTTTTTATAAAGTGGAAAAATCACAGATTCAGACCAGCCCTCAGGAAAAATACCTTTATCAAATAGAGTGTTGAGAAATTTTACAAAAAAATCAACTATTTGTTGGCAAGGAGCTTTTAAAAATTCCCCAATAATCCCATCTGGACCTGCAGCTTTGCGGTTTTTCAATTTTCGAAGTCCAATCAAGACTTCTTCTTGGGATATTGGACGGTCCATGAAGTCATGCTCTTGTTCAAGAAAATCGCAGTCACTGTTATCGCTCACTGAATCCTTATCTAATAACCCTTTGAAATGGTGAAACCATTCATCAACAGAAATATTATTCTTAGTGCCTTTCTTCTTAAAAGAAATCTTGTTCATGTGAGCCCAGAAATCTTGCTGGCTATTTATACTAGATACTAGTTTATCCAACATAGCTTTATTGAACATCTTTTTCTTTGTAATTAATGTATTTTTGTATTCCCTTCTAGCTCTAACATACAAATCTTTATCTTCTTTATTCTTTGAATGCCTGAATCTTCTTAACAAACTGCGAACTCTCCTTCTGCTCTCAAAACATACCTCATCGAACCAACCTTGTTGATGTCTATTTTGATCAATCCTAATTTTCTTCTTCATGCATAATGCACATTCTCTAATACAGTCATTAAATAGCTCTAGAGCATCGTTAGCATTCACATCAATCATGTCTATTGCAGAATTAAATCTATTTTGCATGTTTTCTTCATGTAACTTATCACAAAAATCTTGGCTATGCTCTTCAATCCAAACAAACTTCTCTATGATTTGTACAGCATGAGATCCTGGCTTTTAACAACTTTCTCCGTTGAAAATACAATGTTAAATTCCAAAGGAAAGTGATCTGATTCTATACGATCAGCTACATGTAGTTCGCACAGATCAGAAACAGACTCATACAGTTCATTTGACATGATGAAATAATCATTTACACTGCAACCACTGTTATTAACATATGTGTAGCGACCTGTCTGGTCGCCATTACACAAACCATTTAGAATACTCAAATTCAAAGCAGTGCACATATTTAACAGGCATTTACCATAAGAGTTATTTGAAAATCCTGAGAACAACGGCTAGAACTTAATGTAAAACACTTAGACTGATGTTGGGTGTCATGTACATAATGTGATGGAGATATGTCAGAAATTCGACTATTTAAGTCACCACAAAGGAATAAATAAACATCATCAAGTAACAACAACAAATCACACAAGCAGTCTTCAAGTAACTCAATTCCATTATCATAATCGAAATGCGTGTAGAAAGGAGAACCTTCAGGTGGGACATAAACGCATACATACAAAATATCTTTTGTACAGTTCAATAATTGCTTATCAATCAGAAACGCACATATATTTTCATACTTTACTTCTAATTCACGAACATGAGAACATAACTCCTGTTTGAATAAACATAAAATACCACCTGATTTTTCTCCCTGTTTAGTCAGTTTAACAGCAGGTTTTACATACATCTTAAATCCAGAAAATAAATCAACATCAACAGCTTCTTCAAAAGTCTCTGTAAGACATATAAAATCAAATGAAAGTACATATTTCACAAAATCATCAAAAATGTATTTCGAACGCAATCCATTGACATTCCATGACATAAAAGAAAACGTTCTACAGTTATCTACCGTAGGACAGACATCAAAAACAAAAGAATTGTCAGAAGGCAAAACTTGCTCGAAAACTACACTTTCATTTGACCCCTCAAACTTTTGACATGAAGAGGGAGAAGCGAAAAAGCGTGCATGCGCGACTGGGCCATCATCCATACACACACCATCTGGTATGTGTACAACTGGCTCCTGCTGTGGCAGTTCACGTGCAATATGTGAAG
>CM060346.1:4519928-4532428 GCA_030674155.1 Stramonita haemastoma
CGCGTGACAGCGAGATAATTACTGCTGAAGCTGCGTAAGGAAACACAAATTTACTCCATTTTAAGTTTGAAGTGGCTGAATCGTCTGCTGCCCCGTGGCGCTGTCTTTGCAGTCTGTGTGGAGGGTAGCCTATCTATGTAGGGGTGGTTAGGGTGGCTAGTCAGACTAGGAGAGACAGGTTTGCAGACTACATTAGACTGGGTTAGACCAGAATAGGCCTAGTGACCAGCAGAGCAGGGGAGCAGAGCAGAGAGATAACGAAATAAAGACTGACCATCGCCCAGCTGCTGTCTTCACCTGAGTCTTCTTTACCTGGCTGCTGTACATTGTTCCTCTACTTTCCCTGTCCTCTATCCTTGCTACCCGGCTCATCACATATGTAATATAAGTTTTGAATGATTCTTGTAATCTGCAGATTTTATGGCATATAAAACTGATTTAGAATCCACACAAAGTAAGACATAGAAAAAAACGATATGGGTTATCTAGCACATTGTTAAAGCCATTAAAATTGCAGCCAGTTCAGCTGTAAATACTGACAAATTTACACAGGTGTGTGGTTGTGTGTGTGTGTGTGTGTGTGTGTGTGTGTGTGTGCCGCGAGCTCACGTGTGTGTGTGTGGTGTGTGTGTGTGTGTGTGTGTTGTGTGTGTGTGTGTGTGTGTGTGTGTGTGTGTGTGTGTGTGTGTGTTTGTGTTGTGTGTGTGTATGTGTGTGTGTTTAATTTTATAAATTTATTTATTAATGTATTCATTGATTCTTTTTCTAGGATAATGGAATAAACGTTCATATGCCTTGTTACAAACAAACCCCGTGTGTATGCAGTTTTGTAAATCTTGTAATCTGTTCCCACCTGCACACGATGGCCTGCTCTTACGAAAAGCGGAAGATTATTTAACGTATTATGTGCAAGATGTTTGTGTGTGTTCACAAACGGGGCCTTGGTTTACAGTTTACATCTCATCCAAAGATTTTGGGAGAAGTGGAGTCAGCACTGATGTTAACTCCAGAGAAAAATCTCAATGGAATTCAAACCCGTGTGTGTGTGTGTGTGTGTGTGTGTGTGTGTGTGTGTGTGTGTGTGTGTGTGTGTGTGTGTGTGTGTGTGTGTGTGTGTGTGTGTGTGCGCGTGTGCTGCGTGCGTGCGTGCGTGTGTGCGTGCGTGCGTGTCGTGCGTGGTGGTGAGTGAGTGAGTGAGTCAGTAAGTAGTAAGTAGTAAGTAGTAGTAGTAAGTAAGTAAGTAAGTAAGTAAGTAGTAAGTAAGTAAGTAAGTAAATAAGTGTTATGATTATTTTAAGCAATCACTTATCAGCGATCAGATCTTCATGCCCATTACAGATCCTGCCTTCATACAGTCACATCACGAACATACGGCGTTTTTGAAAGAAGACCATTTATAGTAAAACAGAAGTTAAAAAAGTAACCATAAAATTGTGTACACATCAAGAAAATTCAGTGAAAAGCGCATTTAAATCATTTGGGTTTATACAAACATAGCTTCTAAAATCTAACTACAGTTTTAAAGCTTGGGAAAGTAAAATCAAACATTCAAATACTTAAGACTGGTGGATATTTAACGCATTTCTCATGAACTATAATAAACCATGCGAAAACGTTTTCTTTACAAATATGATTCGAAATACAGTACACATTTTGAGAGCACCATGCCAAATCAAGAAGTAGTAGTTGTAGACACCCATCAATCTCGAAATGGTTCTGGTTCCAGTACCATCGCCGAGGTGCCAGAACGTTGCCATATACAGCCCCGAGCCGCCCTGGGACTCCAACTCCCCGAATTTTCCTCAGGGATGGTGTCTAAACACGACACCTGTGTGCATACTGGTGGGTCTTTTTTATCATTTTGTCATCCCTCCTACCGGCACACTATGGCCTGCTCTTCTGAAAGGCGGAATGGGGTTTTAACCTGTGCACAAGATGTTCTGCTACATTCGCTTATGGGGCCTTGGTTTATAGTCTTATCGGAATGACTTTGATATTCAGTTCGATTTTTTTACGTTAAACTGAGAAGAAAGGGTTGGCAGGTGAACGTCTTAACCATCCTGCCACCTTCCTTCCTCAAGAAGAGTATGAGTCATTATTTCTACAGCCAATACCTTCTGAACAAACATTAAAAAATGAAATACTATTAACAACAGTCAGTTTCCCCATTTTCTGCTCCTCTCAGCGGCTAATTATTTCAACCTGTCCCAAACCAGATAGGGCCAGCTGGCGCTAATTATAGAGGGAACTGATCACACTTGGACTAGGTAAAAGGAAGGGGCAGCTAAATTTAGCACACTGACGTGAGTGTTATTGAATTTGTGTTCTGTGATATATATTAGCATTGCAATAAACCCACTCCCCCATCCCTGGATTTTGATGTTTGCATTTGTTCAAGGCTGTATGACTTACACAACCTGAACAGCAGGTGAAAAAGATTAAGAGATGTTAAAACATAAGTTTTTACAGGCACAACTTTTCAAATGATGCATCAGTTTAAAAGATTGGCAACAAATCATCAAAATTTTACATTCAACAAATTACACGTATTCATCTCATTTCTTAAGCATCATTATAACTCATGTCAAACATATAAGTTAAAAGCATTTCCAAACTGAATGACTTTGTAGCATCTTCTTAGGTATAAAGAACAAGGCTTGCAGATTCCTGGGATTTGGGGACTGATCCTCGTCCAAGTGTGGGCATTACTGTGGTCAGTGTTTTGTGTGAAGTAGATTGTGTGTTTTTAAACTTCCTTTTTGGGTGAACTTCTTTCCACAAAAGGTACAAGTGTATGGTTTTTCTCCTGTGTGGGTTCTAATGTGCGAGTTAAATCCTGTTTCTGGTAAACTTCATATGACAATATGTGCACTTGTGTGGCTTTTCTCCTGTGTGGGTTCTAATTGGCGAGTTAATGATGTTTTGTGGTAAACTTCATATGACATATGTGCACTTGTGTGGTTTTTCTCCTGTGTGGGTTTTTAATGTGGTCAGTTAAGGTGTTTTAGTGGTAAACTTCATATGACAATATGTGCACTTGTGTGGCTTTTCTCCCGTGTGGGTTCTAATGTGGCGAGTTAATTGTTGTTTTGTGGTAAACTTCATATGACAATGTGTGCACTTGTGTGGCTTTTCTCCTGTGTGAGTTCTAATGTGGTGAGTTAAATCATGTTTTGGGTAAACTTCATATGACAATATGTGCACTTGTGTGGCTTTTCTCCTGTGTGGGTTCTAATGTGGCAAGTTAAAACCTGTTTCGTGGTAAACTTCATATGACAATATGTGCACTATGTGGCTTTTCTCCGTGTGGGTTCTAATGTGGTGAGTTAAAGCCTCTTTCGTGGTAAACTTCCTATGACAATATGTGCACTTGTGTGGCTTTTCTCCTGTGTGGGTTCTAATGTGGTAGGTTAAACTATTTTTGTTGGTAAAAGTCTTATTACAATATGTGCACTTGTGTGGCTTTTCTCCTGTGTGGATTCGAATGTGGTATGCCAAATTACACTCTTGGTAAAAGTCTTACCACAATATGAACATTTGTAAGGCTTTTCTTGTGTGTGGGTTCGAATGTGGTATGTTAAATTTCCTTTCTGGCTAAATGTCTTTTTGCAATATGTGCAGTTGTATGGTCTTTCTCCAGAGTGGATTCGCATATGTCTTCTTAAGTTGTGTTTGTTCTGTATGACTTCTCACAATGTGAACAGTGTATGAGCCTTTCTCCTGTGTGGACTGGTATGTGCCTTTCTAGCTTGCTTTTATCATCAAATAGTTTTCCACAATACTCACATAAGTGAGATTTTTTCTTTGTACAAACTATCACGACTCCTTCTGTAGCAGTCTGTTTCCTCTGAGTTGTGTCACAGTCAGCATCTTTCACCTCACCCAAGTCATCAGGTATAAAGTCATCCTTGTTTGCCAGGTTATGATACTGTGTAGTTATTTGTCACCTGTTTTCTTCTTTGTCTTTCAACATTTTCTTTTTTCAAAGGTGCATTGAGCTGACTTGCTATTTGTTTTTGTTTCATCACTGTTGTGTGAAGCTGGGTCACAATCCTCCTGTTGTGTACTTGTGTTGTTGCTGTTTGCATTGCTTTGTTATTCATGTTTGCTCACAGTCAGTGTACTTGTAAGTCTTGCTCCCTGTATGGGTTCGTCTGTGCTATGTAAATTAGATTTTGACAGGAAAACCTGTCCACATTCATTGCACTTAAATGTGTTTTCGTTAACGTGAATTTTCCTGTGTCTATCAAAATACTTTTCCTTCTAAAGCTTCTTCCACTGTCTGTGCATGTATATGTCTTTTGACGTGTATGGATTTGCCTGTGATTTTTTAAGCTATGTTTAGTAGTGAACACTTTTCCACAGTCATCACACAAGTATGTCTTTTGTATTCTGTGCTTTCCCTTAGGACTGTTGACAGCAGTGCTTTGTTCAGTACCTTCTCCACTGTCAGGTATTGTTTCCAGGTTTATCTGCCTTCTACAGGCTGATGTCTGACTAGAAGCTGCACACTTTTCACAGAGGTATGGCTTGAATTCTGTGCAACCTGAAAGATGCTTTTTCACACAAAAATTACAGATGAAAACCTCACCACACTTTATGCATGTGCATTGATTGTCTTCAGTTTGTACAATTCCTGCTGCCTTCCTCTCAGTTTTGTCAAAGTTGTCTTTTGTGATGTGACCATACTCAGCTCTGCTGTGTCTGTATTTGTCTTTCCTGATTTCATTTGTAATCTGTAAGAATGTCTCTATATTATTTTCAGCTCTTCAACACCACGCCTTCCATAACCTCAGTGGATAACAGGTATTTGTGAACACATACAGTGAAGTCACACTGTCCTTGATCAGTTTGACTTCACCTGGGAAAGAAACACCTGTACCAAGGATCCCATATTCAGCAGCAACAGTTACACGTTTGGTATCATGAATATCTGCAGTGTTCTTACAGTTACAAGTACAGGCAGTGTCAACGTTTGCCTTGTCCTCTTCTTCAATGCACCAGTACTCAGTGGCTTCCTGCTTGCACTGAATGTTCTGATATTGTCCAGTTGTTTGTTCTGGGAATCCACTTGTCTCAGGCAGGTGTTGGGCATGTTCATGTTCAGTCACAGCATCTGTGTTGACAGCTGTGTTGGTCTGTGATGAAGAATCCTCTGTCTTGATGTTGGCTTTGCTGGGTTGCCCTGGGTCATGTTGGAGAACTGAAGTCATCTGTAGCAACAGTAACGACAACAACAACAAAAACAACAGGTCATGAAAGTTGCTAGAATCAAGGTAACGGGATGTGTTTTGTTCTATACATGTTACGGTTCTTCTAAGTGCTATGTGTTTGTCTGAAGTGCCATGTGTTTGTCTGAGCGCTTGAAATATTCAGGGAGTTGAGGTGTTGTTTTTTTTCTACTTCTCTTTTATAGTTTATCTCTGAATGCTAAAGCAGTTATGGCAATTAGGGAAAACATGTGTATATTTTTTGTCTTTTTGTCCACATGTATGTGCTTCCTTTGTCTTAGAAGAATCTTCAGATGAGAAAGAAGTAAACAATGAATCGTAGCAATACTTACTAACAAAATGCATATCTTTTTTCTGTGTAACTTCAGCAAGGAAATGTTTATAAGAGATTGTACATTTCACACCCTGCCCCTTTGTGTTTTTGGAAAGATACCAGAATCAACAAATACTACAGATGACGTAACATATCAATGACTCACCAACCCCCCCCCCTACACACACACACACACACACTATCTCTACCCCACAACAGTCAGTTGTCACCACATTCTGCCCACTGACCACACTTGGACTAGGTGAAAGGAAGGGGCATGCTAAACTTAGCACCCTGGACAAAATAAAATTGAATTTGTGGCTATGACACACTGTCCCATTGTCACACACTGTCACATTGAGTCGAGCCACAGTCGAGTGAAGACGTGTCCTGAGAGCTCTCCAGTGGAAGTTGTTTTCGGAAAGAATTAGAGGTGTTTAGAGGTGTTTAGCTTTAAAAGAAAGTGTACAAATGTGTGTGTAACTGAATAAGTCAATGAAGTGCCACTGGTTTAGTGTAAAAAAAAAAAAAGGAGATGATTTTAACTACATTTTAACTACATTTTAACCATACTCCACAAAAATCTTCTGTGAATGTGTGATTCTCAACAACACCAACAGTGCCGAGGCAACAGGGATGTGGGAACAAAGGGAAGCTGTACAATGGACCCCGAGTAACTAGACCACTTAAGAGTCTGAAGACTCAAGTGAAGTGTTCTTGTGAGGTGAGTGGGTGAGACTGTCCATTGCCTCCCCCCCCCCCCCCCCCAAGTGAAACACAATAGATCAACGTTGTTGTATATAGCAGATAGCCATTAAAATGGCACAAAGCAGATTACATTGATCAGTTGTTGTTGTTGTTGTTGTTGTTGTTTTTTTATATCTTTACTCTTTCACTTTCAATCCAAACCATCAATCAATAAATCATGTGAACTAGTTTGTTAATCTTTGAGTGATGCAATACTTTAACCATGAGGCCCATGACTCGATCTATGAGTACCCAACGTCTCAGAAAAGAGACTATTCAATACACAAAGGACTCCTGCCAAGTTACCTTTGAAGCCACTCATACTAACTTGACTTTGTGGCGGTTTGTTCTCCTTGAAAGGTATTGTGGTCAATTTCAGCCCCTAAATGTCAATTCAATATTCAAAGAGTTTACAAAGAATAACAGCGAACAAATAAGCTTTACAACAGACTTTACATCAACCTTGCCCAGTGAACTTTGGCGATCCTTCTTTCAAGTTAGTTCTGATGAGGAAAAACTACTGACAATACACATATACCACAGTACTGGGAAAATCCTAGTACAAGGCAATGTATGCCAGCAGTGGGTTGAAGAGGAGTTCGACAACCTAAGAACAATAGTCAATGAGCTGGCAAAACTAAATGTCACCACGGAAACTGTGACTGATGTCCTCTATTCCGTGGCATCCTCAAGCCGTCAGTGTGCTCCACTGGCCATACGAGACAGCGCCCCTGACGACAAACCATGTCAGCCAGACCAGACAACAGAGAGGGATGACAACTCTCCTCCCCTTCTTCAGTTGACACCCCCCCCTTCCACTCCACCCCACTCCCTGCCCTCCACACCTCCCACGTCTTCACCCCCCAACCAGGCTACATCACCCCCTCCATCCACTGATGACGAGACCATCCCCTCTCACCCTTCCTCAGACCTCTCAGCTGATCCATCCCACTCCATGCCCTCCACACCCTCCACGTCTTCCCCCCTTGACCAGCCAACATCACCCCCCATGTCCTCCCCCCCTGACCAGGCTACATCACCCCCTCCATCTACTGATGACAACGGGACCATCCCCTCCCTCCCTCCCTCCGACCTCTCAGCTGATCCTCTACCCCCTCCCTCAACGGCTGCACATCCACCTGAGGAAGAAACTGCAACACCGCCCCTCTCCCCCACCACCCCTTCTTCCACCCAAGATCAAGGTATAGTTCAGTCCCCCCTCCCCTCCCCCTCCACTTCCCCATGTGACTATCAGCCTCATCCCTCTCCCACCTCTACCTTCAACCAACCCACCCCCCACTCCAAAACATCTCCCACAACAACAGTCAACACAACACAAACAAGCAATGCACCATGCAATCTCTCTCAAAAGAGCAACATAGAAATTATAACAATGCTTCACGAACAACTCATTGCAGCCAACATCACTATCTCCAACATGCAGAAAGAAATACACACACTCAAAACACAAATATCACAAATAGGTCAAGAAACAAAACACAACAGCCAGGTCATCTCTGACACTGAAACCAGAGAAAAAAACTCCATGAAAACAATGAAAAGATATGTCTCACAACAAGTAACAGAACTACAAAACAGCCAAGAATACCAGACAGATCAAATGAAAGAAATCAACTCCAAACTACAATCACTCAAAGACAGTCAACACAACATCAACAATACTACCAAGAAACAGATACAAACACTCAGTGCAACTAAACACACAAAACACTCAAGCAGTCAGACAGACAACAATACTGAACCACTTGCAGAACAACTCACAGAGGTAGAATACAATATAAACACATCCAACAGATATGCTCTCCTCACAGACAAAACCATGACTGACAATTCTTCATACCCCACACTCACACAAAAGCAGACAAGCAACAACACTTCAGCAACTTCACGCAAAAACACAAGCAAACAGCCTCTACTTACAAACACATCACAGCAGACACGCACACACTCCCGCACCCATCAAAGCCCACACTCCAATTCCCATTCCCAAAAGCACCAAGAAAACACCCCCCATTCCAGCCCCCTGAAAACCCTCCAACAAAAAACAGTCCCCGTAGAGTGTAACACCTTGTTGTTAGGTGACTCAGTGCTGAAAGGGGTGGACGAGAAAAAGATGTCAGTGGGGAGGGGCCGGCAAGTCTGCAACCTGTCAGTACCAGGCCTGACAGTACAACACCTGTGTCAGTGGCTGTCAACACGCCGCCCCTCTCCACACATACAGCATGTCACCTTCCACGTGGGGATCAATGACTGTAAAGCAGGATCAGTCACAAAAGCAGATTGGACAAAACTGATCCACCTGCTAAAAGAAATCTTCCCCCATGCTGCTCTACAGGCCTCCTCCATCCTCCCCCCCTTCCGACGACATCCACTGAGAGACAAGGCTTCACGGTCCACGGCTTCTCTTGGGGAAACCTGCCGTCAAGAGAGGGTTGTACTTATCGACAACACCCCCTCCTTCCTCACCAGGACTGGAGCGCCTAAAAAGGCGCTATATGATGATCCCATCCATCTCAGTCCTTAGGGTAAGAAAACTCTTGCCCTCAATATCCTTTCCCCGGAAACCATAGACAGCCACCAGCCGTGAGGCCTGTGACAAACTACCGACCCAACACAACGACCAATGACATGAAAAGCTATGCTGAAGCAGCCAAAGGTGTACATTCACGATTGGCTGCCTTCAACAAAACAACGACTTCAGCCCCACGACTTCAGCCCCACCCCACAGTGCGACTAGCGACAATAGGCCTACCACACTAGGTCCATTACTGGACAGAGACTTTCCCATCCCCGAGCCAAGGAACCCCCATAGTTCAGAAGTCACAAGTGTGTTAGGGAGACAACACTCCGTGGCAGCTACACAGCCACTTGTGAAAATACTTTCCGATCTACTCCATTGTTTGACCCAATAGTGTGGTGTGTGTGTGTGTGTGTGTGTGTGTGTGTGTGTGTGTGTGTGTGTGTGTGTGTGTACCAGTGAGTATGTGTGGAGGGAAGGGGAGGGGAGAGTGTGTGTATGCGGTGTTTGAGTGTATGTGTAAGTGAACATGTGTATGCATGTTTCACCACGTGTATGTGTGTGTTTGTGTGTATGTAAGCATGCGTGAGTGCGTGTGTATGCGTTTGTGTGTGTGTGTGTATGTGTATGTGTGTGTTTTGTGTGTATGTAAGCATGTGTGAGTGCGTGTGTATGTGTGTGTGTGCGCGTGAGTGCGTGCGCGCGTGTGTGTGCGTGGGTATGTGTGTGTGTTTGTGTGTCTGTGGATATGCCTGTGAGCTTGTGCGTGCTTGTGTGGTATGTAAGCATGCGTGCTTGCTTGTGCGTATGCACTGCGTGTGTACCTGTATGATAATTATGTGAACGTGTGTGTGCATGGGTGTGTGTGCATGCGTGGGATAAATGTCTGCCTGCAAGCCTGCATCAAACATACAGCCCATGTATAATGTTCTATATAATTACAAATGTGTTTGTGCAGGTGTCCAAATGTTAAATGCAGTGTTCCCATTGATGATAATTGATTGTTTCAATTTTTTTCTGAATGGAAATCTCTCTCTCTCTCTCTCTCTCTCTCTCTCTCTCTCTCTCTCTCTCTCTCTCTCTCTCTCTCTCTCTCTCCCCTCCCCATACTTTCACCCAGCCCCTAGCCCCCCCCCCCCTTTTTTTTTCTTTTTTTTTTTTCCCCAACATCAAATGTTGATCAATGTCATGCTGCAGTGTGTATCTCATTTGAGTGGATAAATTACCTTCTACATCTAGCAGGTATATCGATCCAGAGACTCTTGCAACAGGGCAGTTGTTGCCTTGGGCTAGTGTGGATTGGAGATTTTGAACCAACTGCCATACTATATTGTCGTTTGCTTTTTCATCTATTATTATTTGTCACTGTATCTCTTTGTGTTTAGTATCATATTAATATTTAGTGTGTGATTGGTTATACTGATTTAGTAAAAATTGTTGTATCTTAGTTTTTCTTAAAATATTTTCCCCAATTTATATGTTTTATCATTTTTTATGACTGTAGTATATGATTTATGTAAAAACAGGACTGGATTAAAAAAGTTGTTTATTATAACACATTCATTCCTTACAGATTTTGATTTGTTTTTATATTTTAGTTTTTGAAATTGAACTATAGTTTATTTTGTTTAAAACTTTGATAATCAAGTCTCTTATTTTGATAGATCTTACATACATACATACATATATATATATATATATATATATATATATATATATATATATATATATATATATATAAATCAATCTTAACATGTCTCTAACTTTAGACAAGTGGCCCACAAAGCAAGGCCTCCATGTAGGCTACCTGAATATCAACAATGCAACAAACAAAAAAGATGATATTTCGACCATACTGCACAATGATGAGAATCAATTTCATTTGTTTTGCCTTGCTGAATCTCGACTCTCACCACACAAAACTGACACATGCATGAATATTCCAGGATATCAGATTTTTCGACAGGATCCACACCAGCCCAAGTCCACTGGGATATTAACATATTTCGCTTCTTTACTGAGCTGCAAAAGATTATACAATTTTGATGTTTATGACATTGAATCAATTTGGATTGAAAAAAAAAAAAAACACAATAATCCAATATTAATAGGATTCATATACAGAAATCCTTCGGAAACCACAGAATGGTTTGAAAAATTCAACTCTCTTATGGATGAAGTGACATTTTTAAACTATGAAACAATTATTCTTGGGGATTTTAACTTCTACTTATTAAAACCCAAGCCTAAATGGAGTCACAACATTACTATGCATGGCCTGGAACAACTAATAGACAAACCAACTCGGATAACAGATAACTCTAGAACTTTGATAGATCATATCTATACTACTACAAAAAAAAAAAACATAACAGAAGTATGTACCCCCTCCTGTGGATGCAGTGATCACAATGCTGTGTGTTTTACTTGGTTCAAACATCGTGTCAAAATACCCAAAGTAGGACATAAAACCATCTTTTACAGAAAATTTAATAACTTCAACGAACAAGACTTTCTTTCAGATTTGATAAATTCGCCATTCCAAGACATATATCAAATCAGAGACCCCAACGAAGCTGCAGAATTCTGGATTACCACATTTATTTCAGTGTATGATAGGCATGCCCCCTTCATCAAAAAAAGAGTTAAAGAAAAAATAAAACCTCCTTGGATAACAAAAGACCTAGAGTCAGAAATGCGCTTAAGAGACTATTTGAAAACCCATGGTACAAAAGATGAATTTAAAATGCAAAGAAACAAAGTAACTTCACTAAAACGGAGATCAAAACGTGATTACTTTCAAAAACTGTTAATCACAACTACCGACTCTCGCCAGGTATGGAAAGCCATCAATATTTTATGTAATAGACCTATATCAAAAAGCCAAAAGACAGTTAAAGACATAACAGCTGATGAACTGAACACCCATTTCTCAAACATCGCTACTAAAATCATGTCATGTGATAAGTCAAATGAAAATGATCTCCAATACTTAGAACAATATATTGAATCAAAAGAAATTAAATTCCCGGTTGAATTATTGCCAATGACAATTAAAGACGTGTTGGAAAGTCTATCTCTCAAAAAAAAATCCAGAACACGTGACCTTGACAATCTGGATGGAAAAATATTGAAGCTTTCTGGTCCTATTATAGCTGAAACACTGACATATCTATATAACTTGTGTATAGATAAAAGCAACATTCCTCTCATATTTAAAAAGGCAAAAGTCATACCAGTCCACAAATCTGGTGATTCTTCTTGTCCTTCAAATTACAGACCAATTTCAATCTTATCGGTCTTATCCAAACCCATTGAAAAACATATCCAAAAATCTTTATATTCCTACTTTGTTAACAACAACCTAATAAAATTAATGAAGATCAGTCAGGCTTTCGTAAAAACTATTCTTGTCACACCGCTCTAACTCAACTTACAGACAGTCTCTTACACAACATAAATGAAAATAACTATACAGGCCTAATTTTTGTTGACTTTGAAAAAGCATTTGATGTAATTAATCACTCCTTGCTAGTGCGTAAACTTCACCTATACAGACTAACACCTGAAATAATCAATCTTTTAAAAAGTTTTTTGTTAGATAGACAGCAGCTGGTAACTGCAAATAATCAAACATCAGAATTAGTATCTGTTGAATATGGAGTACCAC
>CM060346.1:4537428-4539928 GCA_030674155.1 Stramonita haemastoma
TTTGTCTATCAAGCTGGCTAACAGACTAACTGTTTATCTGGGGGCTGTTTGACGGCTGTTTTCTTTGTTTGGGTTTTTTTTGTCAAGGGGTTGCTGCCTCATCTTCTGTGACGTCCCTGTCTTGCTGTTCCCATGCTGCTCATGTCAATCTCCCCACCCCAGCCATACCCAGATTCATTATGTCTCATCCTCAGAGTCAGGAGTCCACAGGGAGTCCATCAATATTAGTTTCCAGTAGGACCACCAGCCAGAGGGGCCCTGCACTGCTGCTGGGTCACTTTGGTGGTGTTCATTGGTGCCTGTTCTGAGCTAACATACATAGGACACCACCTACTAAGCACCCTACTAACAACAGTATTAGCTCAGTCGAAGAGCCAGACTGAGTAAGTCACCCACCTGAGGTGGCGACCACCACAATATCCCTCTAATGACCAACATCCTAAACCTCCAACCCTAAATGCTTGGACACAAAGTCACCACAGGCACAGAAGTGTATGGGAAACCAATCTGAGGTCACCACGAGACCAGACCAATGGGGGCTACAGAATCTGCTTTGAGACTACTCAACAGGGCTGTACTCTATGCTTCACTCACTCACTCACTCAGTCCCATGTCCCAAAGGACGTAGGGGGGACATGAGAGAAGACGCAACAGAGCTCTTTTTCCATGCTTCACGATCCTGTGTGGCTAGTAGGAGGTGTTGCAGGGGTTGGGCAGTCCAGTCTTTGATGTTGTCAACCCATGATTTCTTTTGGCGGCCTCGTCTTCTCTTGCCCTCGACTGTTCCTTGCAGGATGGTTTTTGCTAGGG
This sequence comes from Stramonita haemastoma, assembly GCA_030674155.1. Taxonomy (NCBI): domain Eukaryota; kingdom Metazoa; phylum Mollusca; class Gastropoda; order Neogastropoda; family Muricidae; genus Stramonita; species Stramonita haemastoma. Next base: position 4,538,239 of record CM060346.1, read on the forward strand.
TGCTGTGTCTTGTGGTGTGACCAAACTACATCAGCTTTCTCCTCTTTATGGTTGAGAGCAAAGGCTCTTGGGGGCCCACACACTTTTTGATTTCTTCTTTCACATAGTTATTGGTCTTGTGTTCTTTGTATGATATTTTGAGGAGTCTTCTGTGGCATTTGTTCTCAAATGCTTGGATTCTTCTCTCTAACACTGCTGTCAGAGTCCATGATTCACAGCCATATAGGAGGATAGATATCATGAGGGATTTGTAAAGGTGGTATTTGGTGCAGAAGCTGATGTTGTTGCTTCTGATGATCCTCTCGAGTCTGACTAGAGCAGATGTTGCTGTTGCAATGTGAGCTTTCACTTCATTGTTTGATGTGCCATCTTTTGTTAGGATGGAGCCTAAGTATTTGAATTGGCTCACCTCTTCTAGTATTTCTCCATTCATCTTTATTTCTGTGCTGTCATTACTCGCACTGTTGACCATGATCTGTGATTTCTCTGTACTGACCACCATGCTGTATGCGCTCACTCGATCTGTTAAACTGTCTGTGAGGATAAATCAAATCAAATCAAATCAAATCAAATCAAATCAATCTCTCTCTCTCTCTCTCTCTCTCTCTCTCTCTCTCCTCTCCTCTCTCTCTCTCTCTCTCTCTCTCTCTCTCTCTCTCTCTCTCTCTCTCTCTCTCTCTCTCTCTCTCTCTCTATCTATCTATCTATCTATCTATCTATCTATCTATCTTGATGAAGGCTGTATTCATATCTCATGTTTTCAACTTTATTCTGAAAGTTGACTTTTATAGAGTTGATAAATGTTGTTTTAATATCTCAATGTTTTAAGTTTAGCTAGTATGTTTGTTTGTTTTTTATTATTATTCTGTGTAGTTATTCATTTTTGTGAATACATTGGCTATTCACAGAGATTGATCATTACAGTATATATGAACTATGAGTTATTTATCTACAATGTATAGATTTATTTTTTTATAGCTATATTGAATTTGATTTGTGTGTCACTAGTTAGTGATCTCTCTCTCTCTCTCTCTCTCTCTCTCTCTCTCTCTCTCTCTCTCTCTCTCTCTCTCTCTCTCTCTCTCTCTCTCTCTCTCTCTCTCTCTCTCTCTCTCTCTCTCTCTTTTCTCTTAAAATCCTACTTAGAATGTAGTAGATGTTCATTTTTTGACTATATAAGAAATAGAGAATTGTGTTACACTAGCTATAGCCTAGTGGTCAGAACATTGCGCTGGCAATTTGAAGACCTGGGTTTGTGTCCGGTCGAGGAAATTTTCTTCCTGGAGTTAACATCAGTGCTGACTCCACTCTCCCCAAAAGTCCTTCGGATGAGACTTTAAACCGAGGCCCCGTGAACGAACGCACGCAGAACATCTTGCGCACACGTTAAATCCTGTTCCGTTTTTCGTAAGAGCAGGCCATCGTGTACCGGTGGGAACAGATGACAATATTTACAAAACTGCATACACAGGGGGACCGGATGAAAAAAAGCACATGATTGCTTATTCTTTTATCCTCGATATAAAAGAATAAATCTCTCTCTCTCTCTCTCTCTCTCTCTCCTCTCTCTCTCTCTCTCTCTCTCTCTCTCTCTCTCTCTCTCTCTCTCTCTCTCTCTCTCTCTCTCTCTCTCTCTCTCTCTGCCTATTCTTTTGAAACATCTAGGATGTTTTATGTACCTTTTTTTTTT
>CM060346.1:4542428-4554928 GCA_030674155.1 Stramonita haemastoma
GTGGTCTAGATGGAATAGACAGCAGTATACTAAAATTATCAGCTCCAGTTATCACAGACACCCTAACATATATATATATATATATATATATATATATATATATATATATATATATATATATATATATATATATATATATATATATATATATATATATATAACCTCTGCCTTGATAAGAACTATTTCCCCAATGCCTTCAAATGTTCTAAAGTAATCCCCATCTACAAGTCTGGCGATACTTCTGATCCTTCAAACTATAGGCCCATCTCCATTATACCAATCCTTTCAAAACCACTGGAAAAACATATGAATAAACACTTAGTCCATCATGCAGAAATCAACAACTTACTTCATCCTAATCAGTCTGGATTTAGAATAAAGCACTCGTGTCATACAGCACTAACCAGTCTTGTAGATAATTGGCTATCAAACATCAATGACAATAAATTTTGTGGAGTATTATTTGTTGATTTCAAAAAAGCATTTGATACAATTGACCACAAACTTCTCCTTAAAAAGCTAAACCTGTATAACATTTCTACAAAACCCCTAGGACTACTCGATTCATATCTTACAAATAGGCACCAGTGTGTCTCAATAGCTACATCAACATCCAAACTAAAGCCCATTCATTATGGAGTACCACAGGGATCCATATTGGGCCCTATTCTCTTTTCATTATACATAAATGACCTTCCTCTACATATCAATTCCAAATGTGAACTATTTGCAGATGACACAACCATACATACGAGCCATAATGACATTGACTATCTCACAACTTTATTACAAAAAAGCACTGACGACCTTGTCAAATGGACTGAACTGAACCACATGACTATCCATCCCCAAAAAACAAAATGCATGCTTATCACTACCAGACAAAAGCGACAAAATTTACCACATAAACTATTTCCAATTCACATAAAAAAGGAAGCAATCGAACAGACCTCTCACCACAAAGTTCTAGGAGTGACAATTGATGAAAATCTCAGCTGGTTCTACCACATATCTCACCTATGCAAATACTTGTCCAAAAAAGTCTACCAGTTGATTAAAATAAAACACTTTCTCGATTTTCATTCAAGGAAACTGTTTTTTCAAGCTTATATACAATCCTCAATAGACTATGCTGCAACCCTGTGGGACTCTGCCAGTGCAAATACCATGAAACCATTACTAAGTCTGTATAAACGTGGTCTCAAACTGGTCCTTCTGAAGAAAACAACCTTGCTAGAAGGGGATTATACACAGTTAAATATCCTTCCCCTACACCAAAGACTAAAATATAACAAAGGCATCATGATGTTTAAGATACTGACAGGAAATGTCCCCACATCCTTAAAAGACAAATTCCCAATGAATCATTCTAGAAATACGGTAAAGCCAAGTGTCCCAATCCCAAGAATAGACTTGTTCAAAACTAGCTTACTATACTCAGGCCCTACCCTATGGAACTCCCTCCCTGACTCAATTAAACAGCATCAATCATTAACAACCTTAAAAAAAACTCACCTTCTAATCTACTTGATGAATCAAAAATAACAAACCACACTTCTCCCCCTCCAACTATCTGCCCTCTCCCTCCTCACTTCTCTCAGATTATGATGATCTTATGACTATAATCATAAGACTAAATGAGGTGTGTGTGTGTGTGTGTGTGTGTGTGTGTGTGTGTGTGTGTGTGTGTGTGTGTGTGTGTGTGTGTGTGTGTGTGTGTGTGTGTGTGTGTTTGTGTGTGTGTATGTGTGTATGTGTGTGTGTGAGAGTGTGAGTTAGGGTTGTTGTTTTTTTGTTAAAAAACTGTGCTTTATGGGACTTATTTTGATAATAGATGGCGGGATTGATGTTTTCAGTCATTTAACCTCATCATATTCTCATGCTTGCTCTTTAATTATTATTATTATTATTTTTTTTTTATTTTTTTTTTTTTGCTTTGATTGGTTTTTGTTTGTTTTTTTGTACTCAAATCAAATTCTTCATTGATTCTTACTTCATATTTTCGTTTCTGAATGAGTGCCTTTTTATAACATTACCTTAATATTGTATCTCTGTCTTATTTCTTACCTGTTGTTGTTGCTCTTTCTCACCCTTTATCAAAATCTTATGTTTTATGGGACATATTTTGATGATAGATGGTGGTGGATTGATGTTTTCAGTCATCTAACTTCATCATATTCTCATGTTTGATCTATAATCATTGCAACTTTTTGTTTTTGTTTTGTTTTTTTGTTTGTTGTTTTTGTTTTGTGTTGTTTTGTTGTTGTTGTTGTTGTTTTGTTGTTGTTGTTGTTGTTGTTGTTTTTGTTTCTTTGTTTGTTTGTTTGCTTGTTTATTATTCAAATCAAAATCATCATTGATTCTTACTTCTTATTTTCGTTTCTGAATGAGTGCCTTTTTTATAACATTACCTTAATATTGTATCTCTGTCTTATTTCTTACCTGTTGTTTGATACTTGGTGTGGTTTGCTCTTGGTAATTGGATCATTATAATTGTTCGTGTTTTAGTTGAGGTTGTCTTTTTATCTTGATGTTATCCCTGAAAGGGGCGGGGACTGGATGTAAAAAAGCACATGAGTGCTTATCTATTATCCTCGAATAAAAGAATTTTGCCTTGCCTTGCCTTGCCTTGCCTTGTCTCCCTCTCTCTCTCTCTCTCTCTCTCTCTCTCTCTCTCTCTCTCTCTCTCTCTCTCTCTCTCTCTCTCTCTCTCTCTCTCTCTCTCTCTCCTCTCTCTCTCTCTCAATGTTCTGACCACCAGGCTATCCCATCCCCCTGTGTGTGTGTGTGTGGGGGGGGGGGGTGCGTGTGTGCGCGCGTGTGTGTGTTTGTGTTGTATGTACAATACACGTAATGCATAACACTTTAAGTCATAGCAGATTTCTTTGTATGTGTAGTGTGTACAATACACGTAATGTATAGCACTTTAACTCACGGCAGACTTCTCTGTATGATATTCTGGGGAGACCTCGTTGGTACAAAAACAACGCCATCCATTTCATTCTTCTATACATTATTTTCTTTTTGCTTCCATATCAGAGTGACTTTTCCTACAGAATGTTGCCAGGGAAAATTATATCTTGCTACCGCGGGTTCTTTTACAAGCGCTAAACACACGTTTCTCATGGGCCCTTGTACTTTTTTTGACTCATCCCCAAAACTTGCACTCAGACCACCACTCCTAGTCTAGAGGATAATCTAACAGTGTTGTGCTTTCTAGGCAGGTGCGTTACCTCTGGACCACCTTGCACACACTTTCGTGCTTGCATACGTGCGAGCGTATGTGTGTGCCCGCATGAGTGCGTGCGTGCATGTATATGTTCGGTCTTGTATTTTATGTCTGTTCACTATAAGTGATGTTTTAGAAACAAAAGACATATGGCAAAAAAAAAAGAAGAGAATGCACATGGAAAGAGAATCATGAATTAGTTAGGTATCAAAACATTTATGTAACTCCTAAAATGCTAATAGGAAAAGCAATATAAAAGAATTTCAAAGAAAGGCAAAAACCGGGCTATGCACAAGAGACTCCCAAAAAGCAAACAGAAGGGTTTCATCTGAGAGAATTACATATATGATTTTTTTCACGAGCATTTTTGCTTAAAAAGTTTCACAAATGTGCGTGCGTGCGTGCATGCGTGCGTGTGTGTGTGTGTGTGTGTGTGTGTGTGTGTGTGTGTGTGTGTGTGTGTGTGTGTGTGTGTGTGTTTGTGTGTGTGTGTTTGTGTGTGTGTTTGTTTATTTAGTTTTTTTATGTATTCATGTCTTCTTTTATATTGAAAATAATGGAATAATCACTCATATGCCTTAGTACATCCAGTCCCCGTGTGTATGCAGTTTTGTAAATCTTGTAATCTGTTCCCACCAACACACGTTGGCCTACTCTTAAGAATAGCGGACAATGATTTAACGTGTGTGCAAAATGTTCTATATGCGTACGCAAACCAAACGGGGCTTTGGTTTACAGTCTCATTAGAAAGACTTTTTGGAGAAGTGTAGTCAGCACTGATGTTAACAGCAGAGGAAAAATCACAATGGAAATCGAACCCGCGTGCGCCCGCGTGTGTGTGTGTGTGTGTGTGTGTGTGTGTGTAGCAATAACAATAACAAGAACTTTTGCTGCAGGCCATATGACCCAAATCAACAACAGTTAAACGTGTTTTTTTACGTATGGTGAACATTATTACTCCTGATATCTAATCATTTAATAAGAAATAATCTAACTTTAAACATCAAACTAGGTTTAGTAAACATACTAAAAAGCTGGACTTTAAGAGTCGAAGGAAATCTCTTATAATACAAAGGAATACATTTTCTTCTAGCAAAGTATAGTTAGGGCATACAAGCAAATATCTTTGATTTGCTGACCATCACACTGGGAGCAGAATGGATCGGTAATTGGTTTACCATAACGTGAAAGTCCATTTAAAGGTAATCTGTTTGACCTCATTAAACATATAGCTCTACAGTTTTCTAAAGATTCTACTTTGCATACATAGCTTGCTCTACAGATAATCGATGATAATCCAAATAGTCAGAGTATGCTGCTAGAGAGTTATGCCATTTTCGTTGGTACATGTCCTGTGCTTGTCTTTTAAATTCCTTTATAAAGGATGAAGAACTACCACAATTCTGCATTGTCCAAACAAAACTGAACCCATGGGTGCATAGAATCTTTCTAACATGCCTAACCCAATTTGTTCTCCATGCTTCATCCTGTTTACATAACATATTGTAACACTGTCTGGGTTTATCCGTGATCAGGCATATCCAAAATCTTTAGCAAATATTTGATTTCCCTGGTAACAGTGTCAACAATAATGGGGTATCGACCACAATCACCAAGGCAGATATCATTTTTAACATTTCTGCCGACCCCCAGGACCGTTTTGCAGCTTTTACGTGTATTTTTTCAATGTCATTAAATTGCTGAAAACCCAAAATTTCGGAACTATAGAGAAGGATTGGTTTTAACCTGTGTATCACAAATGCTAAAAACTATAGATGCTGGAAAATTTTTCAACCTAAAATACAATCTTTTGATTCCAGCAACAGCTTTCAATGCTTTTCCGAGAGATTTTCGACACATTGTGACCAGTTTAGTGTTGAGCCAAAAACTACACCCAGATAATTATAACTAGATTCTTCTTGTATCTGCTTTCCTGAGTAGCACCAATTTTCAGACTTTTAAATAAATCCACCATTTTTAAGACGACTACTTTATAGTCTTGTCCACATTTACAGAAAGTGTGTGTGTGTGTGTGTGTGTGTGTGTGTGTGTGTGTGTGTGTGTGTGTGTGTGTGTGTGTGTGTGTGTGTGTGTGTGTGTGTGTGTGTGTGTGTGTGTAAGTGTGTGTGCACATTCAAATTTGCTGAAACTGTAAATTGTTATTGATTGCTTGTGTGTTGTATAGGCCAAATGCAAGTACTTTGATTTGTTTTTACAAGATATAACACTATACAAGTTCCATGTATCATTATTATTATTATTATTATTATTATTATTATTATTATTATTATTATTATTATTATCGTATATTATTATTATTATTATTATTATTATTATTATTATTATTATTATTATTATTATTATTATTAATAAAATCCCCATGGACTGCAATGATTCTCCAAACAATGTATCTTTTTCTGCAGGTCTACAACTAAATCTGAAACCAAAGCAATATCTTATGCATACATAAGCAAAAGTATGCCAAGTGACTCAGAAAATATATTTATGCCTTGAGTATCAGATCTAGTGAGCTATGACTCTAGTTCAGAAATGAAAATTGAAAACAATAGTGGACTAAGCATACACCCTTGTCTTACACCAGAAATACGATAAAAATATTCAGTGAGGTGTGCTCCAACTCTCACAGTTGCTTTTACACTTTTGTACATGCTCTGTAGCATAAAAACCACCTTAACGTGAACTCCTTTTATGCAGCAACATAAACAAAAATCATCCTATCAACACTTACGAATGCTTTTGAAAAATAAAAAAAACAGGGTGTATAATCTACCCCCTGTTTTTTTTTAGATACTTTTGTGCTAGAGACTAAAGTGTGAAGATTTGATCATAGTACTGTAGCCTTTACGTAACCAGCTTGTGCCTCTGGAATTAAGTGTACAGTTTCACAGAACTTTGTCAGTCTTTTATTCAAAATTGTACTATACAGTTTGCCAATAATATTCAACAATGAAATACCCCTATAGTTATGACCTGTGCAGTACATCTTTTTTATGCAGGGAAAAAATCACTGCATGTGACCAGCTTTCGGGTATGTACCTGATGAAAACACTGTGTTGAACAAAGGAAGTAAGAAGCTGACATGAATGTCAGTGGCATGGTGGATAAAATCTGACATCAAACCATCAGGACCAGAAGCCTTACCATTTTTAGTTTATTCAAAGCTGTTAAAACTTCACTCTCAGTGATCTCATTACTAAGCTCTGAATCGACACAAATTTCACAATTGTGGCGCCACCACGAAATGAGTCGCTTAGCACATTACCTAATTTTGCGCTAGGAGCCATTAAAGGCACATGGGGGTCAAGTTGTCAATTTTGAGATTTTGATTGATTATTAAACTATATCGGTTTATCTACCTTATAATGAAATATTAAGGCATCATTTTTATTCCTTTTGCTTTTAAACGTGTTTTGAAAATACAAAAGCCCTCATTCTAACACCCTTTTATGAAAATAAACTTGCCCGTTTCTCATTTTGTCACATCCTGCAGTCTATCATTTCAATTTGTAATAACTTTGCACAGAATTGTCGATTTTCAATCTGTTTTTTGTATTTGATAGCCACTTTATTACACATTGATTATATGTCATTAACTAAAAACTGACTGTTGGTGCACTCCGACTTACTATGTGGTGGAGCGTCACAATTATTGAGGTCATGCATAGTCAGCATATTTTCAACATTTTCAGTAAAATCTGTATCATCTGAGGGCTCATTTGAGGAAAACAGTGATTTGAAATAATCAAACCATATGCGCAGTGACATTTCATTTGATCTGTTTGGTTTCAAAGATGTCAGTGCTTTCAGTCTCTGCCAAAAAGCTCTGGAGTTCTTACTTAAGCATAAATCATTCAGATCCTTTAAAAATTGTTGTTATATTCAACTTGTTTCCTCTTGCACAAGCATTTGAAACTTTTCTTTTTAAGTAGAAAAGCATGTGTGCGAGTTAGTGTTAGTGTGTGTGTGTGTGTGTGTGTGTGTGTGTGTGTGTTGTGTGTGTGTGTGTGTGTGTGTGTGTGTGTGTGTGTGTGTGCGTGTGTGTGTGTGTTCTGTGTGTGTGTGTGTGAGTGTGTGTGTGTGTGTGTGCGTGTGTGTGGTGAGTAGTGATGCATGCGTGCCTACTCCCCGATCGTGTGTATGTGTGTGTGTGTGTGTGTGTGTGTGTGTGTGTGTGTGTGTGTGTGTGTGTGTGTGTGTGTGTGTGTGTGTGTGTGTGTAAGTAAGTAAGTAAGTAAGTAAGTAAGTAAGTAAGTAAGTAAGTAAGTAAGTAAGTGTAATTATTATTTTAATCACTCACTTATCAGCGATCAGATCTTCATGTCCATTACAGATCCCGCCTTCATACAGCCACAAAACAAACGTACTGCATTTTTGAAAGAATATCTTTTATTAGAAAACAGAAGAAAAAACGTAAAGAAAAAAAGATGGTGAACACTTCCAAAAAATTTCAATGAAAAGCGTATTTAAAACATTAGGGTTTATACAAACATAGCTTCTAAAATCTAACTACACTTTGAAAGCTTGGCAAAGTATAATCAAAAGTTCAAATATTAAAGACTGGTAGATATTTAACGCATTTCTCATGACCCGTGATAAACCCTGCGAAAACGTTATTTTACAAGTATGATTCGAAATGCAGTACACAATTTGAGAGCTTCATGCCAAATCAAAAAGTAGTAGTAGGAGTAGTAGTAGTTGTAGGAACCCATTAGTCTTGGAAGACTATGCAGTTGTGCTCTAGTCTTTAAAGCCCAAAGTCTGGGTAGGTAAGTATGGAGGACAAACTATTACCCATGCAGCACACCCCCCCCCCCCTCTCCAAGCCACTGGATTGATCTATTGAAAAGGCAATGAGGATACAAATGGTTCCAGTACCGTGGGGGAGCCGCAGAGCGTTGCCATATACAGCCCAGAACCGCCCTGAGACTCCAACTTCCCGATTTTTCCTCAGGGATGGTGTCTAAAGAGGACACCTGTGTGCATGCTGGGTTTTTTTAAAATCATTTTGTCATCCCTACCAGCACAGGATGGTTTGCTCTTCCAAAAGGCAGAATGGGGTTTTAAGGTGTGCACAAGATGTTCTGGGTGTGTTCGCACATGGGGCCTTGGTTTATAGTCTCATCCCAATGACTTTGATTTTTTCCTCAAACTGGGAAGAAAGGGCAAGGCTGGGCAGGAACCCAGAACAACACAATTTACTTGTTGGCAAGCAAAGGTCTTAACCATTCTGCCACCTTCCTTCCTCAAGAAGAATATGACTTATTATTTCTACAGTCAATAAGTATCTTAACAAACATTAAAAAATGAAATATTATTAACAACAGTCAGTTTCCCCCATTTTCTGCTTCTCTCAGCCGCTAATTATTTCAACCTGTCCCAACCCAGATGGAGCCAGCTGGTGCTAATTATAGCAGGAACTGATCACATGTGGACTAGGTAAACGGAAGGGGCACCCTAAATTTAGCGCAATGACCTGAGTGTTATTGAATTTGTGTTCTGTGATATTATCACTACAATGTACCCCCCTCCTCCGTCCCTGGATTTTAATGTTGCATTTGTCCAAGGCTGTATGATTTACACAATGTGAAACAGCAGGTGAAATAGATTAAGAGATGTTAAAACATATGTTTATACAAGCACAACTTTTCAAATGTTGCGTCAGTTTTAAATGTTGGTAACAAATCATCGTAATCTTACATACAACAAACTAAACATATTCATCTCATTTCTTAGGCATCATTATAATTCAATGTCAAACATATAAATTAAAGGCATTTCCAAATTGAATGATTTTGTAGCTTCCTCTTAGGTATAAAGAACAATTCTTGCAGATTCCTGGTATTTGGGGACTGATCCTCATCCATAGTGTGGGCATTACTGTGGTCAGTGTTTTGTGTGAAGTAGAGTGTGTGTTTTTAAATTTCCTTTTTGTGTGAACTTTTTTCCACAAAAGGTACAAGTGTATGGTTTGTCTCTGTAGTGGGTTCTATGTCAGTTAAATGTGTTTGTTGGTAAACTTCATATTACAATAAAGTGCAACTTTTGTGGCTTTTCTCCTGTGTGGGTTCTAATGTGGCGAGTTAATGTTGTTTTCTGGTAAACTTCATATGACAATATGTGCACTTGTGTGGCTTTTCTCCTGTGTGGGTTCTAATGTGGTCAGTTAAAGCTGTTTCCTGGTAAACTTCAATATGACAATATGTGCACTTGTGTGGCTTTTCTCCTGTGTGGGTTCTAATGTGGTCAGTTAAAGCCTGTTTTCTGGTAAACTTCATATGACAATATGTGCACTTGTGTGGCTTTTCTCCTGTGTGGGTTCTAATGTGGTCAGTTAAAGCTGTTTGTGGTAAACTTCATATGACAATATGTGCACTTGTGTGGCTTTTCTCCTGTGTGGGTTCTAATGTGGTAGTTAAAGTCTGTTTCGTGGTAAACTTCATATGACAATATGTGCACTTGTGTGGCTTTTCTCCTGTGTGGGTTCTAATGTGGTAGTTAAATGATTGCTTCGTGTAAACTTCATATGACAATATGTGCACTTGTGTGGCTTTTCTCCATGTGGGTTCTAATGTGGTAAGTTAAATTGATGTTTCGTGATAAACTTCATATGACAATATGTGCATTGTGTGGCTTTTCTCCTGTGTGGGTTCTAATGTGGTGATTGAAAGCCTGTTTCTGGTAAACTTCATATGACAATATGTGCACTTGTGTGGCTTTTCTCCTGTGTGGGTACTAATGTGGTCAGTTAAAGCCTGTTTTGTGGTAAACTTCATATGACAATATGTGCACTTGTGTGGCTTTTTTCCTGTGAAAACCTCACCACATTTTATGCCTGTGCATTGATTGTCTTCAGTTTGTACAATTCCTGCTGCTTCCTTTCAGGTGTGTCACAGTTGTCTTTTGTGATGTGATCATACTCAGTTCTGCTGTGTCTGGATATGTCTTCGAGATTTCATTTGTAGTCTGTAAGAATGTCTCTATATTATTCTTCAGCTCTTCAACACCACACCTGTCCATAACACCAGCAGACAGCAGGGATTTGTGAACACATACAGTGAAGCCACACGTGTCCTTGATCAGTTTGACTTCACCTGGGAAAGAAACACCTGTACCAAGGATCCCATATTTAGCAGCACCATTTACCCCTTCTATTACATCATGAATATCTGCAGTGTCCTTACAGTTACAAGTACAGGCAGTGTAAACATTTGCATTATCATCTTCTTCAATGCACCAGTAACCAGTGGCTTCTGGTTTGCATTGAATGTTCTGATAGTGTTCAGTTGTTTGTTCTGGGAATCTACTTGTTTCAGGCAGGTCTTTAGCATGTTCATGTTCAGTCACAGCATATGTGTTGACAGGTGTGATGGTCTGTGCTGAAGAGTCCTCTGTCTTGATGTTGGCTTTGCTGGGTTGCCCTGGGTCATGTTGGAGAACTGAAGTCATCTGTAACAACAGCAACAACAACAACATGTCATGAAAGTTGCTAGAATCAAGGTGACAGCTGTGTTTTGTTCTATATATGTTACAGTTCTTCTAAGTGCTATGTGTTTGTCTGAGCACTAGTAATATTTAAGGAGTTAAGGTTTTCTTTCTCTGTTTTATAGTTTATCACTAAATGTTAAAGCAGTTATGGCAATCAGCAGCACTTGTAAATCTTTTTGTCTTTTTGTCCACATGTATGTGCTTCCTTGTAACTTAGATAAATCTTCAGATGAGAAAGCAGTAAACAATTACTATTAGCAACACTTACACCCAAAATGGATACTGTTTTCTGTGTATCTTCAGCATAAAAATGTTCATAAGAGGTGGTACATTTTACAGCCTGCCCCTTTGTCTGTTTTGAAAGATATCAGCATCAACAACTGCTACGGATGATGTAACATGTCAATGACTCACCATCCCCCCCCACACACACACACGGCCCACACACTATCTCTATCCCACAGCAGTCAGTTGTCACCACATTCTGCCCACTGACCACACTTAGACTAGGTGAAAGGAAGGGGCATGCTAAACTTAGCACCCTGGGCAGAATAATATTGAATTTGTGGCTATGATACACTATCTCTACCCCACAGCAGTCAGTTTCCACCACATTCAGTGCCTTTCAACTGCTATTTATTTCATCCCATCTCAACCCAGCTGGGCAAGCTTGTGATCATTATAGCAGGAACTGACCACACTTGGACTAGGTGAAAGGAAGGGGCATGGTAAACTTAGCATCCTGGACAGAATGATAATTATTGACTTTGTGCCCTATGCCCCCCCCCTCCCCTCCTCTACCTTCACTTCATTTCACTGCATCTCTCTATCAACAGCCACTGCCTGTCATTAATAAAAGAAAATTGTTTGAAACACTTGGAAATATTCAAACTACAATGAGTACGACAATTTTCCATGGGCAAATGCAATAACAACTGGTTTAATATGTAATGTGTAAAAGTCCTTTTTACATATAATGCATGTAGCAATGTTTAGAAAAGGCTTTTCAATGTTGTTTTTACAAAATTCAAACACTCATACTGTTTTTGTATCCACACCCAACCACCCTACCCCCCCCACCACCACTCAAATCACCCCCCCCCCCACACACACACACAAACAAACATACCAACACCCACATATGTGCACACACACACACACAAAAACACACACTTAGAGAGAGAGAGAGAGAGAGAGAGAGAGAGAGAGAGAGAGAGAGAGAGAGAGAGAGAGAAGAGAGAGAGAGAGAGAGAGAGAGAGAGAGAGAGAGTTGGTTTGATTAGTTTAAAACAACACAATGATAGATTGTTTTTCTTTACAGTTTGCTTATCAAACTTGACATACTTAACGTACAGACTAGATGGAAATATGAGGTATATTCTCTTCATCTTTCTTCCTCTACTACTTCCACACACACACATACAAGGCAGACAGTGTAGTTCAGGGCATCATAAATGACTAGAAAATACACATGCTTGAAGAAAACTACTTGTGCAAATCAAAAACAAAGACAGAGAAACAGACAGGTAAGAAAAAAAGAATTACCTTGTCCATATTTTTACAATGACATTCATCCACAAACTGACAGTGGACCACACACCCAGCTCTCAAAGTATTTTGAACTGTGCTCAGATATCTGTAGAGCCATGGGTGTGCTCAGTGTTCTATGAGTGTCCTTCGAATGAGACTTTAAACCGAGGCCCCGTGTGCGAACGCACGCAGAACATCTTGCGCACACGTTAAATCCTGTTCCGCTTTTCGTAAG
>CM060346.1:4559928-4569928 GCA_030674155.1 Stramonita haemastoma
CATCAAACAATGAAGTGAAAGCTCGCATTGCAACAGCAACATCTGCTCTAGTCAGACTCCAGAGGATTATCAGAAGCAACAACATCAGCTTCTGCACCAAATACCACCTTTACAAATCCCTCGTGATATCTATCCTCCTATATGGCTGTGAATCATGGACTCTGACAGCAGAGTTAGAGAGGAGAATCCAAGCATCCGAGAACAAGTGCCACAGAAGACTCCTCAAAATATCATACAAAGAACACAAGACCAATAACTATGTGAAAGAAGAAATCAAAAAGCGTGTGGGCCCCCAAGAGCCTTTGCTCTCCACCATAAAGAGGAGAAAGCTGATGTGGTTTGGTCACACCACAAGACACAACACCCTAGCAAAAACCATCCTGCAAGGAACAGTCGAGGGCAAGAGAAGAAGAGGCCGCCAAAAGAAATCGTGGGTTGACAACATCAAAGACTGGACCGCCCAACCCCTGCAACATCTCCTACTAGCCACACAGGATCGTGAAGCATGGAAAAAGATCGCTGTTGCGTCTTCTCTCATGTCCCCCCTACGTCCTTTGGGACATGGGACTGAGTGAGTGAGTGAGTGAAGTTATTAATCTGCAATAAGAAGGCTATTCAATACAAGAAACAGATTGAAAATCGGACAATTCTGTGCAAAGTTTTTACAAATTGAAATGATACACTGCAGGATGTGACAAAATGAGAAACGGGCAAGTTTACTTTCGTAACAGGTTATCAGAATGAAGGCTTGGGTATTTTGAAAACACATTTAAAAGCAAAAGGAATAAAAATATTATGCCTTGATATTTCATTACAAGGTAGAAAAACTGATTTAGTTTAATATCCGATCAAAATTTCAAAATTGACAACTTGACCCCCACCTGCCTTTAATGGCTCCTAGCACAAAATTGAGTAATATGCTAAGCGACTCATTTCGTGGTGGAGCGTCACATATGTATGTATGTATGTATGTATGTATGTTATGTATGTATGTATGTATGTATGTATGTATGTATGTAGTATATGGGCGAATGCTAGGGATTTTACGGTGTGTATATATATATATATATATATAATAGATATATATATATATATATATATATATATATATATATATATATATATATATATATATATATATATGTATATAGATATATATATATATAGATATATATATATATATATATATATATATATATATATATATATATATATATATATATATATATATATATACACACCATAAAATCCCTAGCATACGCCCATCCCCTCTGTGCACTGATTTAGGGCAAAATTGGGGAGTGGGTGTTTGCTAGGGATAGACCCCTTTGCACAAAGTAATTTTTGTGCTCGACTGTGTAACTGAGTGAATACAAACCCGGAAAGCATAGAAATGAAAGAAAACAGACAAAAAGGGACTTTGAGGCAAAGAAGGCCAACGAGTTCCATCGCTTTCCATTGTAGGTCCTTGTTTCTCAATACCCTGCCTTCAGACCTTTTATCTTTCAGATAATGCAGCACACCTTGGTCGACATGTTCAGATCTAACTGCTGGTCCTTTTTGACAGTTTCCGTTTTTTGTTTGTCTTTTCCGTACTGCTGTTCAAGTCTTCTCTGTTTTCACTCCATTCCCTGATCCTCTTCCTATCCATAGAAAATTTACGGGCACACTCCGAAACATTCCCACCTGCTTCGTTATCCAGATACTGGAGGGCTTCCAATTCGAAAGGTACAGTGAAAAACTGTCGTTTTGGCATTTTGCAGAAATGGCACAGAGAGATTTAGGACCAAATTCCGGCCATCAGGAAGCGTTGTCAAAGTACCGATATGTAACTGACAGACAAAAGACGTCAATGGAAAAAGCATGACGTAATTTTAATTCACTTTGTTGGGGATGGGTGGGAGTGGACAAGGAAAAAGAAAAAAGGAAACACCAAAAGGTAAAGGAGGGGGGAAAGATGACTTTTAGAACAGTCTGCACAAAACCTAGTGACAGTGAGCATAGTCTCTTTGAAAAGAGCAGCGTGGGTGTTTGCTAGGTAGTTACCCCTGTGCACAACTTTTGGCCCAAAGTGGGGGATGGGCGTTTGCTAGATGCTGGGCTTATGCTAGGGATTTTACGGGTATATATATAATATATAAATATATATAAAATATATATATATATATATATATATATATATATATATATATATATATATGAAACAGAAGAATCTTCATTTAGATGCATGTGAGATTGTTCAGTTAAAGCCATGATAGGCTAGACACTTAGACATAGGACGTCTTCCAACACAATTATGACGTTAACATTTGCTGTTGCTTACAAGATCAAATGTGCATATACATATATATATATATATATATATATATATATATATAGATAGATAGATAGATAGATAGATAGATAGATAGATAGATAGATAGATAGATAGATAGATAGATAGATATAGATCTATATCTATATCTATCTATATAGCTATAGGTATAGCTATATCTATATTTTTTTTCTCTCTCTCTGTGCTAAAATTATCCCCATCTACAAATCTGGTGGCACTTCAGATACCTCAAATTATACACCAATCTCTATTATAACCCTTCTTTTAAAACCCCTGGAAAAATATATAAATAAACACTTCGTCATTCATATAGACACTAACAACCTACTCCACCCTAATCATCAGGATTCAGACAAAATCACTCATGTCATACTGCACTGACTTGTCTCATAGACAATTGGCTAAAAAAACATTAATGAAAACAAATTTTGTGGAGTATTATTTGTAGATTTTAAAATAGCGTTTGATACAATTGACCACACACTTCTCATCAGAAAGCTAGACCTGTACAATATATCGTCAAACAGTCTAGAACTACTCGCTTATTATCTCGAGAACAGACAACAGTGTGTTTCAACAATTACATCCACATCAAATCTAAAACACATTCATTATGGAGTACCACAGGGATCTATTCTAGGACCAATTCTCTTTTCATTATACAGATATGACCTTCCTCTACATATTACATCCAAATGTGAACTAATTGCTGATGACAGAACCATACATACAAGCCATAACGACATTGACTCTCTTACAACTACATTACAACAAAGCTGTAATGATCTTGTCAAATGGACAGAACTTAACCACAGGTCTATTTACCCCCAAAAAATAAAATGCATGCTTATCACCACCAGACAAAAGCAACAAAGTTTACCACATAAACAGTTTCCAATCCATATAAAACATGAAGCAATCGAACAAACCTCTCATCACAAAGTTCTAGGAGTAACAATTGATGAAAATCTCAGCTGGTTCTACCACATATCTCACCTATGCAAATACTTGTCCCAAAGAGTATACCAGTAGACTAAAATTAAACACTTCGTTGACTACCACTCAAGGAAATTATTCTTTCAAGCTAACATACAATCCTCAATAGACTATGCCTCCACCGTTTGGGATTCTGCCAGTGCAAACACTATGAAACCCTTATCAAGTCTGTATAAACGCGCTCTCAATCTTATCCTCCTGAAGAAAACAACCTTACTTGAAGTGGATTATACTCAGTTAAGTATTCTCCCCCTACAACAAAGATTATAATATAACAAAGGCATTCTGATATTTAAGATAACGACAGGAGCTGTCCCCACATCCTTAAGAGATAAGTTCCCAATGAACTATTTCAGAAATACTGAAAAGACAAGTGTCCCAATCCCAAGATTAGACTTGTTCAAGTCAAGTTCACTATACTCAGGCCCTGTGTTGTGGAACTCCCTTCTCGATTCAATTAAACAACACCAATCATTGACGACCTTCAAAAATCACCTTCCAATGCACTTGATGCATCAAAACTAATGAACCAGTACTCATCCTGTTGGATATATATAATTCTCCCCCTTTCTCTCGCTTCCTCTGTGTGTGTGTGTGTGTGTGTGTGTGTGTGTGTGTGTGTGTGTGTGTGTGTGTGTGTGTGTGTGTGTAAATGTTTTTAGATGTATCTTATCATTATGTACTTGTAACTGATTTCGAAGAGTGAATTTTTAATATTTTAATTTTTGTATCACATTTATCATATGGTATATTCTCTATATATGCATAACTAAAATGATAGAGAGTGTTAAGTGATGATATTATTGGTCAGTTGAAAATTGTACGCATCTCTCTCTCTCTCTCTCTCTCTCTCTTCTCTCTCTCTCTCTCTCTCTCTCTCTCTCTCTCTCTCTCTCTTTCTCTCTGGGGTCACGAGAAGTGAAGCAGACAGGGCGTACATTTTCTGTGAGCAGCAGTAAAACTAGAAATTCATTCAAAAATGCCAGTTACTGGACTTCCAGCGGCTGTGGAGAGGACCTTAGGCGCCCTGCTGACTGACAATGCAGTCTCCAGCTGGAAAGTGGCAGGAGAAGGGGACAGCGACTGAAACCAGTGGACACAACAGTGTCAACCAACATGGCCGATCCAATAGTGAATCGCAGCACACAAGCACAATACTACAGGAAAAAATCCTTATCCCAACGTAGACCAGACGTGGAGCACTCTGGAAAGCATAAACAGAAGCAGGCAAGTGTTGTGTGTGAAAGTGACTGTGTCCTCAGTGCCTGGAGTATGCCTGATAGTGGAATAGAACAAGAGAATACAGCATATGTAGATACACATGGAATAGATCTACCAACAACACACATACAGGACATCAACAGGAAAACATCAGTTAAGTTGCCATCATCGGTTGATTTAGAACCTCCCTGTATGTCTGATTGTAGTGACTGTGCTGATATGTGTGCTGATGTGTGTGTGTTTTGCAGCCTGAGGTGAACGATGATAATATTGTTGGTGCAATCGACACAAAAAATGTCAAACAGTACGTGGCTACTCTAACTGATAGATCCATACAGAAAAGGCTGAGAGACAAAGAAAGAAATACACACTTTAGAAAATCTGTGCTACATCATTCAGACGGTGAAGATATTGTGACGTGTGAGTCAGACGACATTGTGATCCAGTGCACATGCCAACCAGACACTGAGCCAGTATGTGTGTACTGGTTTGTCAAACAGCAAGAGAAAATTATGTTAAAAGAGGAACGTGTCAAACTCGCCAGTTTGCGGAATGGGAAGCGCATCCAGAACACACTACACACAGAGACCCTATCGCCTGCTTCAAGGGACTTAGGGATACTTAGAGAACTACTACAACGGTTTCTTGGCTAGCCTAGAAAGAAAGGCTCGGAATGCTGTAACATATCCGGACAGTAAAGAGTTTCGTGTCTCAATGTACATTACAAATCAATGCTGTGGTTTCCACGGCTTGGAGTAGCCTTGTGTGTCAGCTTAAAGCAATTATCGTTATCTCCGTTATCTCCGTTATCTCCGCAACCCCCTTCATATATGGGCCAATGGCCTTTTTTCATGAATAAACCTTTCGAGTTGGAGTTCGAGTTCTCTCTCTCTCTCTCTCTCTCTCTCTCTCTCTCTCTCTCTCTCTCTCTCTCTCTCTCTCTCTCTCTCTCTCTCCTCTCTCTCTCTCTCTCTCTCTTACCTGTTGCCTAAACATGTTACCATTCATATTGAGAAATACTTTATTCACATTTTGTATTATTTAATAATCAGGTGTTGAATGTAGTTGATTTTGTATAACCTTTTAATCTTCAAATAAGCTGAATAACTATGTCCATCATGATTACAGAATGATTATGAACGTGATTTTTATGACCATTGTCATAAGATTAAGGTATTAGATTGTGTAATGTCCTAATATATATGCCGTACAGTGGATGGATTCTTTTGTGTTCCGTTACATGACTTGATTAAAATTAGGCATATACTTCCTTTAGAATGAAGTTTATTGATGACATGAGCGCGAACTTGTGTGTGTGTGTGTGTGTGTGTGTGTGTGTGTGTGTGTGTGTGTGTGTGTGTGTGTGTGTGTGTGTGTGTGTGTGTGTGTGTGTGTGTGTGTGTGTGTGTGTGTGTGTGTGGGTGTGTGGTGTGTGTGTATGTGTGTGTGTGTGTGTGTGTGTGTGTGTGTGTGTGTGTGTGTGTGTGTGTGTGTGTGTGTGTGTTGTGGTGTGTGTTGGGTGTGTGGTGTGGGTGTGTGTGTATGTGGATAATTGTTTGTTTTTTTTCGTCTCCCCTTGAATTAAAATATTATAATTTGCATGATTTTGTTGTTGATAGGTTGTACCTCAAGTTTTTGATGTTTTGTTTTTGTTTTTTTTTCTGTTTTAACTTGCTGTTTGTTTTGCTTCTTCATTTTTTTTAAAAATGAAGTATGAATGTAAAAGAAAGGATAATACTGTAACCTGTATTGATAATATTGTATAATTGTTTGACTTTTATAATTCTTCTTTTTTCTATGACCAAAAAACAAAACAAAAAAAAAAACACCTCAAGTACATGTGCACTTGCGGACATGTGCTTATATAAGTGTGAGTAAGTATGTGTGTGTGTGTGTGTGTGTGTGTGTGTGTGTGTGTGTGTGTGTTTGATTTGTATATGCATGTGCGTGCGTGCGCGCATGCGTGAGTGAGTTGCGTGTATCTATGTATGTGTGTGTGTGTGTGTGTGTGTGTGTGTGTGTGTGTGTGTGTGTGTGTGTGTGTGTGTGTGTGTGTGTGTGTGTGTGTAGCCTGCGTGAAGAAGTGAGTTTTACAGTATATTATTATCATACTTTTATCACTATTGTTGATATTTTTCTTATTGTTATCAGTATAATCATTGTACTACCTTTAGTTCCTTTTGAATTCATTTTGTTGTTATGAGTTGTAACAATGTTGTAGCTAAATATTTTAGGTGGATTTTTGTTGGTTGTAAAGTTGTTCATTTCATCATGTTCTCTTGTTTGTTTTTATCTATTCACGCTTTTTTTTTTTCAATAATCAAAATCATTTAATTGTGACTTCCGATTTTCGTCTTTTGTATGAATTCATTTTTATTACCTTATTATATAGTGTCCTTATTCCTTTATGTTGTGTGGTACTGCGTATAGTTTAACTGTTTAGTATCTTTTTATTTTGATGTTATCCATGAAAAGGGCGGGGACTGGATGTAAAAAAGCACACGAGTACTTATCTATTATCCTCGAATAAAAGAATTTTGCCTTGCCTTGCCTTGCCTTGCTTTGCCTTGCCTTGCCTTCTCTCTCTCTCTCTCTCTCTCTCTCTCTCTCCTCTCTCTCCTCTCTCTCTCTCTCTCTCTCTCTCTTCTCTCCTCTCTCTCTCTCTCTCTCTCTCTCTCTCTCTCTCTCTCTCTCTCTCTCCATTTCCACTTTTTCATGTCATATCCTAAACTTACCATTGAATAGAAATGTTTTCGTTCTTATGTAGGAAACGAAATTGTATTTTTGTTATCTATTAATAAGGACGGGCTGGGTTTGTTTGGTTGGTTGGTTGGTTGTTATCTTTGTGTATTTCCCCTCACATAATTACGTGTTATGCCTTTTTGGACTTTTTTAATTCATGTATATGGCAACGTTCTGGTGGCTCCTGTGACGGTACAGGAACCTTTGGTTCGGGCGATTGCCTTTCCAACGGACCATTCCAGTGGCTTGGAGAGGGGGGGTGGGGTGAGGGGGTCTGCTGCATGGGAAAAAGCTTGCCCTCCTTACTTGCTTACTCAGGCTTTACGGGCAACTCCATAGTCTTCTGAGACTGATGGGTGCCTACTACCCTGAAAAATGTTACTTTTGGGTGTAACGGCATAATGTTGTTTTTTATTGTTTGTTTGATGTTATGTTTTTTTTCTTGTTAGTTTTTTAATTCTTTTTTTTCGTAATAATGTTTTAAAGTACGAGGGATTTGTGAAACTGTTTTAATGTGTATCTTTTTTGTCTGGGTTGCTCTCTTCTCTGCTGCCTCCTCTCCCATTCACTCTGCGTGATTTAATTATAGCCAGTGTATCTGTCTTGACATGAATGTTTGGGTCAGTTAGTGGTTGTGTATTTGTTGAATACATACCTATCTCTTTTGTTTGAATAATTATCAATGTACCCAGCAGGCTTACGCATTTGTGAAATGTCTACCTATCTTTCTTTTTTAATCATGGGATGAACTGTTTTTGTTGCCTGTCCTTTGTTTTGTTTCAGTTATTGTGTTAAAAAAATGGTTTAGTTTTGCAATTCCCTAATCAGGGCAATGGCTGGATGAAAAAAGTATGTGAATTGTTACTTTTTACCTTTGAAAAACAAAAATTATTAATTCATTCACAGATGATTCATTCATTCATTCATATTCAGAAAACGTTGGACATTACGTTATAAAGTGACACTCATCTCCTATCGTGTTCATGCTCCATTGTTTACAAGAACGAATTTCGTGTTGAATGCCTTTCACTTGTCCTGTTTCAATCAGCAATGAATGATCAATACACCTGAATCTAAATAAAGAAATCATAATTATTGTTATAATAATGGCAACTCACTAATATACTTTTCCCTTTTAAAACACTGTCGGTAATTAGAATAAAATATGCATTACTACTTCTTTGCAACTCTTCTGACCATGACTTTACAGAGGTGTCCTTTCAACCTTAATGACATTATGACATATCTATTGAGTGAGTGAGTGAGTGAATGAGTGATTTCTTTCTTTCCTTCTTTCTTTGTTTATTATTTTATATTGAGGATAATAAAAAAATCACTCATACCCCTTTTTACACCTAGTCCCCATGTGAATGCAGTTTTGTAAATCTTGCCATCTGTTCCCACCGCCACACAAGGGCCTACTTATGGAAAAAGGACTAGGATTTAACGTGTGCCCAAGATGTTCTGCTTGCGATTGCACACGGGGTGTTTATACTCTCATCCGAAGGACTGTTGGGGAGAGTGGAGTCAGCACACACACTATCTTTTTCAAACACAGAGTCAAACCCTGTTTTTTTATAAAGATTTTATGAGTTTTCTTGATCCATTCTGAACAGTATATAAATCATAAGTAAATAATACCATTTTAATGAAGAAAAAGTCAGAAGTGTCAGCAATAAGAGATCAAAATCTGAGTAACTGTGCACCATTCCGAATGGAGGACAGGCAGACAGACAGACAGACAGACAGACAGACAGACGGACAACACACCACACCACACACACACACACACACACACACACACAACACACACACACACACACACACACACACACCACAAACACACACACACACACTCACACGCACAACAACACACACACACACACACACACACACACACACACACACTACTTACACACACACACACACACACACACACACACACATACACACACACACACACACACACACACACACACACACACACACACACACACACACACACACACACACACACACACACACACACATCACCACACACTCACACACACAACACACACACACACACACACACACACACACACACACACACCACACACACACACACACACACACACACACACACACACACACACACTACAACACACTTGTGTGCTTGTAATTTCTATAGGCATATTTTATTTTTAAGCCTGTTGAAATCATGTTAGCTGTTATTGGTGAATCTGCTTGATTTTTTTTTTTTGATTTTTTTTTTTTCGTCTCTAGATATATGGCTTGATGAAAAAATAACAAATCAATTCTTATTCAATGCATTACCTGGAAATAAAAATTCGATTTGATTTGATTTAATTTGATTTCACACACACACACACACACACACACACACACACACACACACACACAAACACACACACACACACACACACTCACACACACACACATACACGCACGCACACGCAAAACACACACACACACACATACACAACACACACACACGCGCACGCACACCACACACGCACGCACGTGCGCACACACACACACACACACACACACACACACACACACACACACACACACACACACACACACACACACACACACAGAGCAGTCTTATTTGACGTAATATGTTTCATGTTCATTTTTGCAACACACGCTTTTTGTTTGGGGATTTTGTATTAGGTTGGAGTTTTTTTTTTTATTGACTTG
>CM060346.1:4574928-4582428 GCA_030674155.1 Stramonita haemastoma
TCAATCAATCAATCAATCAATCAATCTATCAATCAATCAATCTTTCTCTCTCTCTTAGTAGTAGTTCTTTGGGGAAATTATTCTTTCAAGCTTATATACAATAATCATTGTAGTCCCTGTAAGTGTACAGATAAGTATCATGGAATATTATGGTAGATCTGTTCATTACATAAGAAGTAGGATAGTTAAAATCATTCTTAGAGATCAGTCACAGTGAAACAGGTAGATTGTAGAGATATATAAGTGGTAGCCTACTTCTCTGCAGCACACAGCTGTATTTATACTACCTCAAGTTGCAAGTGCAATGTGCTTTTAACACTAGGATTTGTACATGTACTAGGGTGTGTGTGTGTGTGTGTGTGTGTGTGTGTGTGTGTGTGTGTGTGTGTGTGTGTGTGTGAGTGTGTGTGTGTGTGTGTGTTACTAACAAGGGGAAGGGGTAAATGAGAAAATGGGGAGGGGGGGGGGGGGGGGCAGTTCCTGTCTGCCCTAGGCCTAGATTCAACATTCTCAGTTTTTTGGCAAGGTACACTCACTCACAGCTAGAAAATTATTTCGCATGTCTGTGTTTACTTCATTCAGTTTGTGAATGTTTATCAGAGGATTACAATGTTCAATGTTTTATTAATACAACTAATTTCATTGAATTTTGTAACAATATCTTTTTCAAGAAGTCAAAAAAATTATTTGCACGGGATATCTAGAATCAGAATGATATTTCTTCTGGTTTCAATGATGTAACGTGTGCAAATATAGATGGTAGGGAAGAATTCTTCAGCGAGTGGTTGCTTTGTGCTAGTTAACTCCCCTGAAGCAGCGTTCCGTTATGAATTTTAGTAGTAACAAAGAAGGCAACTGTGTTCTTTGCAGGGGAGGCAACTCAAAGCATCGGGCGCCGAGCCCTTATGAACTTGAGTCGTTTTAAAGAAGGGAATGGCGAATTTCACGTCAGGGGAGGGAATGCAGAGCGGCGCTCGTTAGCACGAAATAGCTGGGTACAGAAAATAAAATTATGGTGATTTGATTTTTACTTTTCCGGGATAAAAGTTTTGAGATATTGTTGACTGCAGTTTTTTCAGTGTTGCAGTATATTGCTGTTGTTAATATCAGAGAGAAGGGAGGCTGGAGTAGAGATGACCAGTTAGGTAGATGTCCACCACACCTGTATAATAATGTATCTACATGCTAGCAGGTAATATAAATGATCCTTCACTAATAACTGCTTGCTGTGGGTGTTTTCTTTTGTTCTGAAAAATGTGGATTATATTTCAGAAAGAAGACAGGAGAGACTGGTCATCTGCACTGAGTTACATCTTTGCCTGTGACTTGAAAGATGGTTGTGTCTGCAGCATGCAGGTGCCTGTGTGTCTTCCTTTTAACGTCTTTCCACTAAAACCTAATACTAGATAGGTGACAGGATGGGGAAGAGATGAAAAGTTAATGGCAGTGTGTTTGTTTTGACAGTTGAATAAATAATAACAGGAAAAACAGATCTTACCGTCACAAACTGGTTGAATCACACATACAAAAAGAAAGCAAAGGAAAAGAGATAAACTTCAGAAAGCAAGCGCCAGTTTGTTGCGTGTGTGGTGGTGTGTGTGTGTGTGTGTGTGTGTGTGTGTGTGTGTGCGTGCGTGCGTGCGTGCGTCGCGCGCGCGTGTGTGTGTGTGTGTGTGTGTGGTGTGTTGTGTGTGTGTTGTGTGACCGTGTTTTTTCTTTCTTTTTTTAACATGTGTGCATCTTCACTATATACCACACTGTAATACACATCTTTACTTCATGCCACACTGCAACACACTTCTACATGTTTACTTCATACCACACTACAATACACTTCTACATTTTTACTTCATACCACACTGCAATACACTTCTACATCTTTACTTTATACCACGCTGCAATACACTTCTACATCTCTACTTCATACCACACTGCAATACACTTCTACATCTTTATTTCATACCACACTGCAATACACTTCTACGTCTTTACTTTATACCACACTGCAATACACTTCTACACCTTTACTTTATACCACACTGCAATACACTTCTACATCTTTACTTTATACCACACTGCAATATACTTCTACATCTTTACTTCATACCACACTACAATACACTGTAATACACTTCTACATCTTTACATCATACCACACCATCAATACACTTCTACATCTTTACTTCATACCACACTGCAATACACTTCTACACCTTTACTTCATACCACACTGCAATACACTTCTACATCTTACTTCATACACACTGCAATGCACTTCTACATCTTTACTTCATACC
The DNA here is from genome assembly GCA_030674155.1 of Stramonita haemastoma. Lineage (NCBI taxonomy): Eukaryota > Metazoa > Mollusca > Gastropoda > Neogastropoda > Muricidae > Stramonita > Stramonita haemastoma. Next base: position 4,577,226 of record CM060346.1, read on the forward strand.
ACACTGCAATACACTTCTACATCTTTACTTCATACCACACTGCAATACACTTCTACAGCTTTACTTTATATTGTTTTGCAATACACTGTGATACACTTCTGCATCATTGTTTCATACCACACTGCAATAAACTTCTTTACTTCATAGTACAATGCAATACAGTACAATGCACTTCTACATCTTTACTTCTTTAGATTGTTCAGTTATTGTTGTGATATTGCTCTAAGTAGGAAGGAAGGTGGCAGGATGGTTAAGACGTTCACCTGCCAATATGTAAGCCGTGAGTTTCTGGGTTCGTACCCAGCCTCGCCTTTTCTTCCAAGTTTGACGGAAAAAATCGAACTGAATGTCAGAGTCCTTCAGATGAGACTGTAAACCGAGGCCCCGTGTGCGAACACACGCAGAACATCTTGCGCACACGTTAAAATCCCGTTCCGCCTTTCGGAAGAGCAGGCCACCGTGTGCTGGTAGGAGCGGATGACAAAATCATGTAAAAAAAAAACAACAACAACAAAAACAGCATGCACACAGCTGTCGTGTTTAGACACCATCCCTAAGGAAAAATCGGGGAGTTTGGGTCCCAGGGCAGCTCAGGGCTGTATAATATGGCAACGTTCTGGTGGCTCTTGCGACGGTACTGGAACCATTCGTATCGGTCATTGCCTTTCCAATGGATCGTTCCAGTGGCGTGGAGAGGGGGGGGGGGGGTTGCTGCATGGGTAACAGCTTGCCCTCCATACTTACTTACCCAGGCTTTGCACTCTAAAGACTAGAGCGCAACTCCATAGTCTCCCGAGACTGATGGGTGCCTACTACCACTACCACTTTTACTACTACGACGACGACGTCGACGACGACGACGACGACGACGACGACGACGACGACGACGACGACGACTACTACTACTACTACTACTACTACTACTACTACTACTACTACTACTACTACTACTACTACTACTACTACTACTACTATTGCTCTAAGTGGTGATGGGGGCGCCTACAGCATCTTGGCTTTATCCCAGTTCTGAATTCAACCATTGACTGCTACTGGGGGCAACAGCAAAGTGAGAGGCTGTATGGTCAGTGGCTTTATCCCAGTTCTGGATTCAACCATTGATGCTGAGGGCAACAGCAAAGTGACAGGTTGTATGATCAGTGGCTTTATCCCAGTTCTGGATTAAACCATTGATGCTGGGGGCAACAGCAAAGTGAGAGGCTGTATGATCAGTGGCTTTATCCCAGTTCTGGATTAAACCATTGATGCTAGGGGTAACAGCAAAGTGAGAGGCTGTATGATCAGTGGCTTTCCCACACATGAAATGCTACTTTACAGCTTAGTCTTTTAGTGATCGACAGTGACTCTCTGACTAGGAGCCTTGACTTGCACAGTCCTTATGTGCTGCAGCCCTGGGGGCTAGTTGGCCTTTGGAGAACATCTCCAACGCTGACTGTCCTTGTGCCCTCTTGGCCGAGAGAGTGGGGGTGTGCTGTGGTCAAGGCATCTCCACTATAATCAAATTTCTGCCCAGTTTCCAAAACAGCAGCTGCCTCCTCTGCTCTTTTGGAATCATCGTAAAACACGACGGACAAACAAGGCTGAGGTGATGGGTGATTATCATGTTATTGTCAATTTATATCGTTATCATTATGGTTGATTCATTGATTTAAAATGTTGGTTGGTTTGATTGTTATGGAAAAGGATAACATTTTTTAGGGTGTTTTATTACTGTTTTCTGTTTTCTTTATTTTGTAGGTTTTTATTTCTTTTATATATATAAAGTATTAATATCAAAGACTGGTTAATACTCTAACATGATGTAGCTGTTGTACATGAATGATGTTTTTTTAATTATTTTTTGGACTCAATGCGTGCATGTGCACGCGGGTATATACTTGTGTGTGGATGTGTGTGTGTGTGTGGGGGGGGGAGAATGTGTGTGTGTGTGTGCGTGCGTGCGTGCGTGTGTGCGTGCGTGCGTGCGTGTGATTGTGTGTTATTTATTTATTTTATTTTATTTATTTTTATTTATTCCTTTATATCGAGAATTAGCACTCTTGTGCTTCTTTACATCCAGTCACTGTGTATGCAGTTTTGTAAATATCATCTGCTCCCACCGGCACACGATGACCTACTCTTACGGAAAGCGGAACAGGAATTAACGAGTGCGCACGATGTTCCGATCACAATTGTTTGTTGTGTGTGTGTGTTGTGTGTGTGTGTGTGTGTTGTGTGTGTGTGTGTGTGTGTGTGTGTGTGTGTGTGTGGTGTGTGTGTGTGTGTGTGTGTGTGTGTGTGTGTTGTGTGTGTGTGTGTGTGTGTGTGTGTGTGTGTGGTGTGTGTGTGTGTGTGTGTGTGTGTGTGTGTGTGTGTGTGTTGTGTGTTGTGTGTGTGTGTGTGTGTGTGTGTGTGTGTGTTGTGTGTGTGTGTGTGTGTGTGTGTGTGTGTGTGTGTGTGTGTGTGTGTGTGTGTGTGTGTGTGTGTGTGTGTGTGTGTGTGTGTGTGTGTGTGTGTGTATTATAATACAACTGTTTTAAATGGTATACATTAAAAAAAAAATCTGGGATATATGTTTTATGTATTTTGCTATTGATAGAACACTTCCCCACAATGAGGGTATTGGTGAGATTTCTTCGTCTGCTTTATCATTTTCGTTTTTTTATATGAATTATTTTCTTGATAAATTGTAGTGGGATGCTGTTTTCAGTTGCTTCACTGGCTGTGCACTCTTCTTTGCTACTTGATCATTAGCGTCTTTCTCTGATCATGATCATCATTTGGATCTATAGTTCTTATTCTAGTTGTCTATGTGTGCTTTTTGATTTATCGTTATTGTCTTTCCGGCCTTGTTTCCTGTATTATGTTTCTAAGTGTTTCTGTTGTCTCTTGGTTTTGTTATTTCATTTATTATCATTGCTGTTGTTAGATTTCTTCAAATCCTGATTTGAATTGAATGATTTCTCTTCCTCTCTCCTCTCTCTCTCTCTCTCCTCTCTCTCTCTCTCTCTCTCTCTCTCTCTCTCTCTCTCTCTCTCTCTCTCTCTCTCTCTTCTCTCTCCTCTCTCTCTCTCTCTCTCTCTCTCTCTCTCTCTCTCTCTCTGTTATATCAGATATTTTCCTATTTTCTTTTCTGTATTGTATTGTGGCCTAAGTCTGATGTGCAACTAAACCATTTCGGCGTTCAGTGTTCAGTGTTAAGTGTTCAATGTTCATTTTCTCTGTCTCTCTCTCTTGTCTCTCTCTCTCTGTCTCCTCTGTCTGTCTGTCTGTCTGTCTGTCTGTCTGTGTCTGTCTGTCTGTCTGTCTGTCTCTCTCTCTCTCCTCTCTCTCTCTCTCTCTCTCTCTCTCTCCTCTCTCTCTCTCTCTCTCTCTCTGTCTCTCTCTCTCTCTCTCTCTCCTCTCTCTCTCTCTCTCTCTCTCTCTCTCTCTCTCTCTCTCTCTCTCTCTCTCTCTCTCTCTCTCTCCTCTCTCTCTCTCTCTCTCTCTCTCTCTCTCTCTCTCTCCTCTCTCTCTCTTGTCTCTCTCTCTCTGTCTCCTTCTCTCTGTCTCTCTGTCTCTCTTCTCTCTCTCTCTCTCTGTCTCTCTGTCTCTCTTCTCTCTCTCTCTCTCTCTCTCTCTCTCTCTCTCTCCTCTCTCTCTCTCTCTCTCTCTCCTCTCTCTCTCTCTCTCTCTCTCTCTCTCTCTCTCAGAGTCCAATGATCTTAATGAATTAAAACAATACTGCCAAGAAAAGCATATCCTTCAAAACTTCACATACCTTTCATGACTGTCTCAGAGGTCTACAACTATCTGACACACCTCAAACAATCAAGAACGCGTGGTCTTGATGGAATAGACAGCAGTATATTAAAATTATCAGCTCCAGTTATCACAGACACCCTAAATATATATATAACCTCTGCCTTGATAAGAACTATTTCCCCAACGCCTTCAAATGTTCTAAAGTAATCCCCATCTACAAATCTGGCGATACTTCTGATCCTTCAAACTATAGGCCCATCTCCATTATACCGATCCTTTCAAAACCACTGGAAAAACATATGAATAAACACTTAGTCCGTCATACAGAAATCAACAACTTACTTCATCCTAATCAATCTGGATTTAGAATAAAGCACTCGTGTCATACAGCACTGACCAGTCTTGTAGATAATTGGCTATCAAACATCAATGACAATAAATTTTTGTGGAGTATTATTTGTTGATTTCAAAAAAGCATTTGACACAATTGACCACAAACTTCTCCTTAAAAAGCTAAACCTGTATAACATTTCTACAAAAACCCTAGGACTACTCGATTCATATCTTACAAATAGACACCAGTGCGTCTCAATAGCTACATCAACATCCAAACTAAAGCCCATTTATTATGGAGTACCACAGGGATCCATATTGGGCCCTATTCTCTTTTCATTATACATTAATGACCTTCCTCTACATATCAATTCCAAATGTGAACTATTTGCAGATGACACAACCATACATACGAGCCATAATGACATTGACTATCTCACAACCTTATTACAAAAAAGCACTGACGACCTTGTCAAATGGACTGAACTGAACCACATGTCTATCCATCCCCAAAAAACAAAATGCATGCTTATCACTACCAGACAAAAGCGACAAAATTTACCACATAAACTATTTCCAATTCACATAAAAAAGGAAGCAATCGAACAGACCTCTCACCACAAAGTTCTAGGAGTGACAATTGATGAAAATCTCAGCTGGTTCTACCACATATCTCACCTATGCAAATACTTGTCCAAAAAAGTCTACCAGTTGATTAAAATTAAACACTTTCTCGATTTCCATTCAAGGAAACTGTTTTTTCAAGCTTATATACAATCCTCAATAGACTATGCTGCAACCCTGTGGGACTCTGCCAGTGCAAATACCATGAAACCACTACTAAGTCTGTATAAACGTGGTCTCAAACTGGTCCTTCTGAAGAAAACAACCTTGCTAGAAGGGGATTATACTCAGTTAAATATCCTTCCCCTACACCAAAGACTAAAATATAACAAAGGCATCATGATGTTTAAGATACTGACAGGAAATGTCCCCACATCCTTAAAAGACAAATTCCCAATGAATCATTCCAGAAATACTGTAAAGCCAAGTGTCCCAATCCCAAGAATAGACTTGTTTAAAACTAGTTTACTATACTCAGGCCCTACGCTATGGAACTCCCTCTCTG
>CM060346.1:4584928-4594928 GCA_030674155.1 Stramonita haemastoma
ACAACCTCCTTTTTTTTGGTCTCCCACACGAAACACTCGTGGGGGAAAGCAAAATGTGGTCAAGAATGTCATAGAGGAGGGATTTGGCATTGACCAGGAAATCTTTGTGGAGCGTGCCCACAGCACTGGGAAGGCCATTGTGGTGAAACAAACAAGCACAGAAACTGAACAAATCAAAGCATTACGGTGACGTTTTCATCAGGAAGATATATCAGGCATTGTCCAAAAAAGCAGAGGAATGTTACGTAACATTCAGCAGGATCTACAAGAAAAGGGACAGGCTGCAAAACTGCACTTTGACAAACTCATCACAGAGGATGCAGTGCAATAGTGTGATACAGACACCCAGCAAGTAGTGACTACAGAGAAAGGAGGAACAGAAAAGACAGGAAAGATGATACAGACACCCAGCAAGTAGTGACTACAGAGAAAGGAGGAGCAGAAAAGACAGGAAAGAACAAATCAGGAGAGAAGAGCCACTTACTGCAGCATGGCAACAGACCAGCATATTTTCTGCTTCCTGTGGAAGACTTCCCTCCCTCAGTTCCATCAAGAGACAAGCCACTCAGCACTGCCAGAAGGCAACATCAGACTGGCAGGGACCGGCAGACCCAGAGACGGGAGAGAGGAGGCGGGACCAGTGACTGCAGGCAGCAACAGCCAGGGTCAGCTGACGTGCCACCTGCACAGGGAGGCACTGGCACTGGCTACAGCAGCAGGGTCAGCCTGCCACACCTCAAGTACAACCTGCGCACACGAGGGCTGGCAGAGGACGGGGAAGCGGCCAGGCGTCACAACACCCAGGCAGAGGCAGACTCCTCCAAGCAGTTGGGGAAGAAGAACGCCCCGTCCCTTTCCAGCTCCGGTACTCCCCGAGGCCTCGGAAGAGGACGAGGCAGGACACCCCCAGCCCAGACCCGAATCGACGCCATGTTCCGTCTTCCGCAGCCTGCCCCTGCCTCAGTGACAGATGCTGATCACCATCCAGAGGTGACAGGTCAGGCAGAGGATGCCTGTCTCTCAGCCTCAGACGCCGATGACGAGGAGGTCAATGAAGATACCAGCTAGGAGACTGGCCGGCCCCAGGCAGCACCACATGTATCCTTTTGGGTGTATAGCACAGCTGGGCTGACAAGTAAACTGAGTGAACATGTCTGGGTTGAATATATTCCTAAACTTAATGTTGCTACATTCACATAAACTCTTATTGATGAATATTTTGATATATCTAATGCATTTTCTGGATTCAAAACGTTTCTATGCCCAAATGTATGTGTAAATGCAAAGTAAGTTGGAATATAATTATGAGGTCGTGTTTTGCCTGAAACTAATTGTTTACTGTCTCTAAGTAAGATGGAATGTAGGAGATCATGTTTACCCTCAAATGAATTCTTTTAACAGACATTGACTTGATATGTTTAATCGATCATTTCTTGAAAAGAAGGGTTTTGTGTGGTGTTTAGTCATACTGTGTCAATTGGTCTGTTTAGATAAGGATTGAATCTGAAGATGCTCCTCTCTCTCTCTCTTCCTCTCTCTCATCTCTCTCTCTCTCTTCTCTCCTCTCTCTTTCTCTCTCTCTCTCTCTCTCTCTCTCTTCTCTCTCTCTCTCTCTCTCTCTCTCTCTCTCTCCTCTCTCTCTCTCTCTCTCTCTCTCTCTCTCTCTTCTCTCTCTCCTCTCTTCTCTCTCTCTCTCCTCTCTCTCTCTCTCTCTCTCTCTCTCTCTCTCTCCTCTCTCTCCTCTCTCTCTCTCTCTCTCTCTCTCTCTCTCTCCCTCTCCTCTCTCCTCTCTCTCTCTCTCCTCTCTCTCTCCTCTCTCTCTCTCTCTCTCTCTCTCTTCTTTTTTTCATTTTTTTATGTATACTCCGCAAGTTGGAATGTATAATATCGAGTTTTGCCTGAAATTGATTCTTTTGACAAATATGACAAGATATGGTTCATTGATCCAGACTTCAACGGATATGATGCATCCACTCCTACACAAGGTCTGGGAGCAAGAGAGTGTGCCAGAAGACTGGAAGAAAGGCTACCTCGTGAAACTGCCAAAGGAAGGGAACCTGTCATCCTGTAACAACTGGAGAGGAATCATGCTGCTGTCTATCCCAGGGAAAGTACTGACGAGAATAATCTTAGAAAGAGTGAAGACGGCACTAGACAAGCCACTCAGGGATGAACAGGCAGGCTTTCGACAAGACAGATCATGCACAGATCAGATCGCCACAATACGCTATCATCATCGAGCAGTCCCTGGAGTGGCAGACCCCCTTGTATTCAGTCTTTGTCGACTTCCAGAAGGCATTTGACAGCGTCGACAGAGATGTCATCTGGAAACTGATGCACCACTTTGGCTTCCCACCAAAGTTCATCACCATCATCCAACAGCTCTATGAGGATGCCACCTGTCAAGTCATCCATGATGGGAAATTGACGGAGCCCTTCTCTGTACGAACCGACGTTTGCCAGGGCTGTCTGTTGTCGCCAACCATCTTCCTGTTGGTGGTTGACTGGATAATGCGACAGGCCACAGCAGGCAGGAGAACTGGCATACCGTGGACCTTCACAAGGCAGCTGGAAGACCTGGACTTTGCAGACGACATAAACCTTCTCTCCCACAGGAGCCAAGACGCACAAGAGAAGCTATGTCATGTTGCGGAAGAAGCAGAAAAGATCTGAAAAAGTTTGTTGTCCGTCTTAGGGCTCAATTTCTCCTGCCAGAGGGAGTGCGCGTATTGTTCGCTTCTTGGTTTCAGATCTGTGAACGGCACCGTGGACCCAGAAACCTCCTGCTCCGTGGCACACCTGGCGAGTCGGTCAACCGTTTCGTTGCCCCGAATGCCCACGTGCCCCGGAATCCACACCAAAACCACGTCACACCCGTCCGGTCTGAAGGAAGTATACAGTTTGCAGAACTCCTGAATACTGGGGTGGTTTATATTCCTACAGCGACAGCCTCCAGAGCAGAGAGCGAGTCTGCACAGACCAAGATGTCTTTCTTACCCGATCGCCGGATCAGTTGCAGGGACAAGACAAGAGCGCCCAGTTCGGCCGTGTACACCGAGGCATCTGAAGGCAGGAGCTCCGAAAGTGCCGACTCCCTAATCGTGGGACAATAGGCGGCAACCCCCTCCTCCGACTTCGACCCATCCGTGGAAACCCTGGTGTAGGACAGATACGACGTACAGAGTTCTCGGAAAAAGACCCCGTATGCCGTGGAGCTGGTGACATCTTTCCTGTGAGTGGCAAGATTGAAACAGACAGCCAGCATTTCCACCATCCACATAGGCCTCTCAGGAAACTTGGGAAGGTCGCAGATGACACCCAAATCAATACCCGCCTCCCGGAGATGGGGAAGGATCCGAATGCCCAGAGGCGGGGTGGCAGAGGGCGATTTCTCAAGCTTGGCCTGAAACCAGGGGTTGAGAACACAATCGTAAGCCGGGTTGTTATACTCCGAATGGAGCTTCATGTAGTAATTGAGAGTCAGTCTCAGACGGCGGTTTTTCAGAGAGAGTTCTCCGGCTTCGGGCTTTTCCCATCTGATATGAGTGAAAGTGTTGTAGTTGATCTGTAAGGACAGGGTCGTTTTAAGGAATCTAGTTTTGGTTTTATCTCATTTTGTGTGTGATCGATGTGGGTTTCCCTACGACGCGGTGGCCGTCCTGGGCTGACCCTTATGGTTGACCAGGGCATCGATACAAGCAAGCGCAGTCAAGTTGGTTTTATACCCGTTTTAAACTGTACATAGTTGCACACTTAACTTTTAATACGTGTTTTAAAATGTGATGAAGTGACAGCCCCAATATATAGCCTGTGAGGTCGAAGGGGCTCTAAGCAACATCATTTGATTGGTGTGTGTGCGTGTGTGTGTGTGTGTGTGTGTGTGTGTGTGTGTGTGTGGTGTGTGTGTGTGTGTTGTGTGTGTGTGTGTGTGTGTCTGTCTGTCTGTCTGTCTGTCTGTCTGTGTGTCTGTGTTCTGTGTGTCTGTGTTTGTGTGTGTGTGTGGTGCGTGCCTGTGCGTGTGTGCGCACGTGCGCGCGCGTGCATGCGTGTAAGTAAGGAAGGAAGTAGAAGGAAGGAAGGAAGGAGAAGGAAGAAGAAGGAAGGAAGGAAGGCAGGCAGTAAATAAGCAAGGAAGGAAGGAAGTAAGTAAGTAAATAAGGAAGGAAGGAAGGAAGGAAGGAAGGAAGGAAGGAAGGAAGGAAGGAAGGAAGGAAGGAAGGAAGGAAGGAAGGAAGTGTAATGTTTATTTTAAGCACTCACTTATCAGCCATCAGATCTTCATGCCCATTACAGATCCCGCCTTCATACAGCCACATCACAAACAAACTGTGCTTTAGAAAGAATACCTTTTATTAGTAAAACAGAAGCAAAAAACGATAACAAGAAAAAATGTGTACACATCAAGAAAAATCAGTGAAAAGCGTATTTAAAACATTTGGGTTTATACAAACATAGCTTCTAAAATCTAACTACAGTTTGAAAGCCTGGCAAAGTATAATCAAAAGTTCAAATACTTAAGACTGGTAGATATTCAACCCATTTTTCATGAACCACAATAAACCATGCCAAAATGTTTTTTTACAAGCATGATTCGAAATGCAGTACACAATTTGAGAGCTTCATGCCAAATCAAGAAGAAGTAGTAGTAGTCGTAGGAACCCTTAAGTCTTGGAAAGCTATGGAGCTGCACTCTAGTCTTTAAAGCACAAAGCCTGGGTAGGTAAGTGTGGAGGGCAAGCTGTTACCCATGCAGCAGACCCCCCTCTCCACGCCACTGGAATGATCCATTGGAAAGGCAATGACAGATAGGAATGGTTCTAGTGCCATCGCGGAGCCTTAAGAACGTTGCCATAATTATACAGCCTCCAGCCGCCCTGGGATTTCAACTCCCTGATATTTTCTCATGGATGGTGTTTAAACACGACACCTGTGTGCATGCTGAATTTTTTTATATATTTTTGGTGTATAGTTTTGTAATCTGCTCCTACCGGCACACAATGGTCTGCTCTTCCGAAAGGTGGTGGGGGTTTTAACGTGTGCACAAGACGTTCTGTGTGCTTCGCACATGGGGCCTTGGTTTTTAGTCTCCTCTGAATGACTTTGACATTATTTCGATTTTTTTGTCCAACTGGGAAGAAAGGGCAAGGCTGGGTACGAACCCAGAACCACACAATTTACTTGTTGGCAGGTGGAGTCTTAACCATCCTGCCACCTTCCTTCCCCAAGAGGACTGTGGCTTATTATTTCTACAGTGAATAAGCTTCTGAACAAACATAAAAAATGAAATACTATTAACAACATCAGTTTCCCCCTTTTTTCTGCTCCTCTCAGCAGCTAATTATTTCAACCTATCCCAAACCAGATGGGGCCAGCTGGTGCTAATCATAGCAGGAACTGATCACACTTGAACTAGGTAAAAGGAAGGGGCGGCTAAATTTAGCACACTGGATTGAGTGTTATTGAATTTGTGTGCTGTGTATGTATATTAGCATTGCAATGAATCCCCCTCCCTGGATTTTGAAGTTTGCATTTGTCCAAGGCTGTATGCCAAACACAAGGTGAAACAGCAGATGAAATAGATTAGGAGATGTTAAAACATGAAAGTTTTACAAGCACAACTTCTCAAATGTTGCATCAGTTATATAGTTTCGCAAAAAATCATCCAAATTTCACCTAGAAAAAAAATACACATATTGATCTCATTTCTTAGGCATCAATATAATTCATGTCAAACATATAAATTCAAAAGCATTTCCAAATTGATTAATTTTGTAGCATCCTCTTGGGTATCAAAAACAAGGCTTGCAGATTTCTGGGATTTGGGGACCGATCCTCGTCCATAGTGTGGGCATTACTGTTGTCAGTGTTTTGTGTGAAGTAAAGTGTGTCTTTTTAAATTTCCTTTTTGGGTGAACTTCTTTCCACAAAAGGTACAAGTGTATGGCTTTTCTCCTGTGTGGGTTCTAATGTGGAGAGTTAATTGTTGTTTGGTGGTAAACTTCATATGACAATATGTGCACTTGTGTGGCTTTTCTCCTGTGTGGGTTCTAATGTGGCGATTTAAAACCTGTTTCGTGGTAAACTTCATATGACAATATGTGCACTTGTGTGGCTTTTCTCCTGTGTGGGTTCGAATGTGGTTAGCTAAAACATTTTTTTGGGTAAAAGACATATCACAGTATGTGCACTTGTGTGGCTTTTCTCCTGTGTGGGTTCGAATGTGGTTGGTTAAATTATTTTTCTTGCTAAAAGACATATCACAATATGTGCACTTATGTGGCTTTTCTCCTGTGTGGGTTCGAATGTGGCATGCTAAATGCCTTTTCTGGGTAAAAGTCTTACCACAATATGAGCATTTATAAGGCTTTTCTTTTGTGTGGGTTTGAATGTGGCCTGTTAAAGTGCTACTGTGGCTAAGTGTCTTTTTACAATATGTGCAGTTGTATGGTCTTTCTCCAGAGTGGATTCGCATGTGTATTCTTAAGTTTGTGTTATATCTGAATGACTTCTCACAATGATAACAGGTGTATGACCTTTCTCCTGTGTGGACTAGCATGTGCATGTCTAGCTTGCTTTTCTTATCAAATAGTTTTCCACAATACTCACATAAGTGAGATTTTTTCTTTGTACAAACTATCAGGTCTCCTTCTATAGCAGTCTGTTTCCTCTGAGTTGTGTCACACTCAGCGTCTTTCACCTCCCCCAAGCCATCAGGTATAAAGGCATCATTGTTTGCTAGGTTATGATACTGTGTAGTTATTTTGCACCTGTCTCTTTCTTCGTCTTTCAACATATCTCTTTTTTTCAAAGGTGCATTGAGTTGACTTGCTATTTGTATTTGTTTCATCACTGTGGTGTGAAGCTGGGTCACAATCCTTCTGTTGTGTACTTCTGTTGTGGCTGTTTTCATTGCTTTGTCCATTCAATGAATGCTCACAGTCAGTGTACTTGTAAGTCTTGCTCCCTGTATGAGTTCGTCTGTGGCTATATAAATTAGATTTCGACCAGAATACCTGTCCACATTCATTGCACTTAAATGTGTTTTCTTTTACGTGAGTTTTCATGTGTCTGTCAAAATCACTTTTCCTTCTAAAGCTTCTTCCACTGTCTGTGCATGTATATGTCTTTTGACCTGTATGAATTTGCTTGTGTTCTTTTAAGCTATATTTAGTAGTGAACACTTTTCCACAGTCATCACACAAGTATGTATTCTGTATTCTATGCCTTCCCATAAGACTGTTGACAGCAGTGTTTTGTTCAGTGCCTTCTCCACTGTCAGGTATTGTTTCCAGGTTTACCTGCCTTCTACAGTGTGATGTCTGACTAGAAGCTGCACACTTTTCCCAGAGGTATGGCTTGAATTCTGTGCAACCTGAAAGATGCTTTTTCACACAAAAATTACAGATGAAAACCTCACCACACTTTATGCATGTGCATTGATTGTCTTCAGTTTGTACAATTCCTGCTGCCTTCCTTTCAGGTGTGTCACAGTTGTCTTTTGTGATGTGACCATACTCGGTTCTCCCGTGTCTGAATATGTCTTTTCTGATATCATTTGTAATCTGTAAGACTGTCTCTATATTATTCTTCAGCTCTTCAGCACCACACCTGTCCATAACACCAGTGGACAACAGGGATTTGTGAACACATACAGTGAAATCACACGTGTCTTTGGTTAGTTTGACTTCACCTGGGAAAGAAACACCTGTACTAAGGATCCCATATTTGGCAGCAACAGTTGCACCTTCTTTCGTATCATTAATATCTGCAGTGTCGTTACAGTTACATGTACAGCCAGTGGGAACATGTCCAATATCCTCTGCTTTAGTGCACCAGTACCCAGTGGTTTCCTGCTTGCACTGAATGTTCTGAAAGTGGCTAGTTGTCTGTTCTGGGAATCCACTTGTCTCAGGCAGGTGTTGGGCATGTTCATGTTCAGTCACAGCATCTGTGTTGACAGCTGTGTTGGTCTGTGCTGAAGAGTCCTTTGTCTTGATGTTGGCTTTGCTGGGTTGCCCTGGGGCATGTTGGAGAACTGAAGTAATCTGTAACAACAACAACAAGAACAACAACAACAACAGGTCATGAAAGTGTTTAATTCTATACATGTTACAGTTCTTCTAACTGCTATGTGTTTGTCTAAGCGCTAGTGATATTCAAGGAACTGAGGTTTTCCTTCTACCTCTTTTATAGTTTTATGACTAAATGCTATAGCAGTTATGGCAATTAGCAGAATACTTGTGTATCTTTTTGTCTTTTTGTCCACATGTATGTGCTTCCTTTTGTCTTAGATAAATCATCAGATGAGAAAACAGTAAACAGTGAATATTAGCAACACTAACTAGAAAAATGTGTATCATTTTTTTGTGTATCTTCAGCATGGAAATGTTCATAAGAGGTTTACATTTCACACCCCGCCCCCTGTGTGTTTGGAAAGATACCAGCATCAACAACTGCCACATAATATGTAACATGTCAATAACATACCCCCCTCCCCACATCCCCCCTTACACACACACACACACACACACACACACACACACACACACACACTATCTCTACCACACAACTGTCAGTTGTCACCACATTCAGCCCACTGACCACACTTGGACTAGGTGAATGGAAGGGGTATGCTAAACTTAGCATCCTGGACAAAATGATATTGAATTTGTGGCTATGACACACTATCTCTACCCCACAGCAGTCAGTTTTCACCACATTCAGTGCCTTTCAACTGTTATTTACTTCATCCCATCTCAACACTAGCTGTGGCTAGCTGATGCCATTTATAGCAGGAACTGACCACACTTGGACTAAGTGAAAGGAAGGGGCATGCTAAACTTAGCACCCTGGACAGAATTATATTGAATTTGTGGTTATGCCCCCCCTCCCCTCCCCCCACCCTTCCCGCTTTTCTATCCTCCCTCTAGTTTACTGTATGCTCTATATCAACAGCAACTGCTTGTCATTAATAAAAGAAAATTGTTTGAAAGACTTGGACATATTCAAACTACAATGAATAAGACAACTTTCGGTGGACAAATGCAATAACAACTGGTTTAACACTTTCTACCCAGGTACGGATTAATCCATACCACACGATCATCTCCCCTGGACCAGTACGAATTAATCCGTACCACAGCAGGTACTTTCACTTTCGCCCTCCCATTCTGTTCTATTCTCACATGGTCGTTTTAGCTTGTTGGCTTTAGCTGCCATGTTAATCGCACATCATTCACAGCTACTTTGCATATAAATTGATCGTGTTTTTGTTGTGTTTATTGCTGTTTTATGTGTCATATGCTTATAGTATGGCTTTGGTACATCATACTTTCACTGCTGACGAAGTAACAGAGGTTTTAAACGAGTTATTGTTGCGGACAAAGAATCGTGTTTTGGATAGAGATTGTAAGAGCTTTGAGTCTCGCAATACTAGACTGTGTGCTTTGAGGAGGAGATAGGCCAGCTAAAAGGGGTGGGAAGGGGGGGGGGGAGACTGGGGAGGGGCGTGGCCTTGGTACTGTGAGTACCACTACAATAAACAACAACTATTTACATGAAAATGAACTACAAGCCACCTGGTGAAGTGCAAACATTATGTACATAAGGATAAAGTAATGTAGAAAAGTTCAGGAACTTACTTGGACTAGGGAAGAAATGTTATCTGTGTATTCCATGATCGTTATTGTGACAGTGTCATGTGTACAGTTCAGTGGTTCCCTTTGATAATATTACATTTGATGCGATGCTGGAAAAAAACTTGTATAGTACCTATGTTTGTCCCTGTTTATTTGAGATTCTTGTATAGTTTTGTTGTTGTGTTTCATTTGTTGCATACATTGCGTAAAAATCATAAGCCCATCAGTGGGATCACCACTTAAAATCAGAGCAATTACGTAATTTGACACCATAATTAACATATTCTCTTTTATGCAATATATTTTTTTATGCACGCATATAATGGGCAGTCTTTTACCCACACAATGCCATAGTTTCATAA